>JAQPPZ010008109.1:32500-159629 GCA_028583015.1 Wollemia nobilis
GGGGGGGGGGGGGGGCGGGGGGGGGGGGGGGGGGGGGGGGGGGGCGGGGGGGGGGGGGGGGGGCGGGGGGCGGGGGGGGGGGGGGGGGGGGGGGGGGGGGGGGGGGGGGGGGGGCGGGGGGGGGGGGGGGGGGGGGGGGGGGGGGGGGGGGGGGGGGGGGGGGGGGGGGGGGGGGCGGGGGGGGGGGGGGGGGGGGGGGGGGGGGGGGGGGGGGGGGGGGGGGGGGGGGGGGGGGGGGGGGGGGGGGGGGGGGGGGGGGGGGGGGGGGGGGGGGGGGGGGGGGGGGGGGGGGGGGGGGGGGGGGGGGGGGGGGGGGGGGGGGGGGGGCGGGGGGGGGGGGGGGGGGGGGGGGCGGGGGGGGGGGGGGGGGGGGGCGGCGGGGGGGGGGGGGGGGGGGGGGGGGGGGGGGGGGGGGGGGGGGGGGGGGGGGGGGGGCGGCGGGGGGGGGGGGGCGGGCGGGGGGGGGGGGGGGGGGGGGGGGGGGGGGGGGCGGGGGGGGGGGGGGGGGGGGGGGGGGGGGGCGGGGGGGGGGGGGGGGGCGGGGGGGGCGGGGGGGGGGGGGGGGGGGGGGGGGGGGGGGGGGGGGGGGGGGGGGGGGGGGGGGGGGGGGGGGGGGGGGGGGGGGGGGGGGGGGGGGGGGGGGGGGGGGGGGGGCGCGGGCGGGGGGGGGGGGCGGGGATGATGTCATCAAACTCTTCTAACTCAACCTCATCTATGTCTACTTGGAAAACCTTAGGATATGAAGGTGAAGGTGAAGGTAAAGGTGGGGGTGACAGAGGAATGTAGTTAGCTGAAGCCCTTAACAATTCCTTGGATAGGACAAACTTAGAAAAGGATGGTAGCAAGGAAATCCAGTCCATATCAATAAGACTCATGTTGATTGGAATTGGCTTTGCCAAATCGTATGGATTATAGAGTAGGGTGAATATGTCAACATGATTCATGTTGAATTAAGGGGAAAATGGATGGTTGGAAAAGGGTGAATGGATTGGTGGATCCTATTTTCTAGAACCAATACTAGAATACTAGGAATTTGAATAATAGCAAGCAACACAAATAAATGCAATGTACATGTAATGCAAAATGTTTTTGTTTTTTTTTTTTTGAAATTTTGAAATTTGTTTTTAATTTTTTTTTTTAAATTTGAGTTATGTACATATATTACAAGCAAAATGGTCGGTGATGGGGATTAATGGAATGGAGGTGGTGGTTCACCGGTTGGTTCAACTCGCTCTTGTGGAAGAAGCAAGTGAATGATGGGTTGATGGATGGGGAACATTCTGAGGTAAAACTCATCCTGTTTAGTGTGTGGGATAATAGTATTTGATTCCTCATCAGATTCATCAGAAATTATTGATATAAGGTTGAATTCTTCATAAATTTCTTCTTGAGAGTCATAGGGGTGGTGTTCGTCTTCTTTTAAATTCATATTAAGTCTTTGAAAGGCTTGTTTAAAAGAAGAGATGGAAGAAAATGGATGGTAGCCTAGACCTGAATGGTCATACGCTTCTTGATATGGCATATCAATTAGATCGTGCACTCCCTAATCATATTGTCCTAGGCCATTTCTTTGCCAATTATATCGATGAAAATAATAGGATGAAAAACCCAATATTTATTGTATATTGGTAGTTGTTGGTTACTTGGGTTCATCTGGGGGATAAGGATTGGAAAATGACTCAATTCCCTCATACACAAAATTTATGCTATTTGACATGGAATCCATATTATACACTGCTCCTATAGATAAGGGTTGGTCATGTGGGCAACCGTAATCCTTGGTAGTTTGGATGTTGAGCGGTGTGACTGTAATGTCTTAGACCACATATTCATAAATACTAGGATTAGTGAGGTGGACCTCAACTTGGGATGACATGGATGCGGATGTGGAAATGAATGACTCATGATTGACTTGGGGTATGGACTAAGATGGTGTCTCACAATCCATTAACTCAACTTGTGAGACATTGGCTAATGTGGATGGCGGTGGATTTGATTGAGATGGTTGTTGAATGGGTAATTATGTGGAAGGAATAATGGAGGATGATGTTGATGATGATGATGAAACTGATGTGGATTGAGTTTGACCATATATGCATGTAGTCAAAGGTGATGAAGATGGGGGCATGAATGTGGGTGCTTGATGTGATGTGGTGATGGGAAGCTCCTCAAGGATAGGAGCTTTAGATGATGATCTAGATTGGGTGGATGATGAAGTGGTTGATGATGTGAGAAATAGATGAGTGGAAGGAAGCATGGATTCATAAGGATTGTAAATCAAATTGCAATACTTAAACGGTTCAACATCCATTGGTATGCAATGTACTTGTCCCTCATGTATGTATTTCAAGCATTGATGTAGTATAGAAGGAACACATCTCATTTCCCTCATCCAAGGTCATCCAAGGAGTACATTATACACCATGGATCCTTCCAAGATGTGGAACATGGTATGCAACATTTTGACCCCCACTTCAATGGGTAAAACAATAGTGCCAATTGTGGAGCAGAGAGCATCGTTAAATGCTTTCAAAGTTAAAAGGGGATTTGGTGATATGAGATGGAGGAAGGTTGAGATGATGAAGAATGGATGTGGTGATGATATTAATGGAGGATCCATTATCAATTAAAATTCTTTTGAATGGTTTTATGTCAATTTGAGCCATGATGTGTAATGGAGGGTCCCAGTTCATCTGAAATCAATTGTTCAAATCTGAATTTGGTCAAGTCCGAGACGAGAAAACTTCCCACAACAGTGTAGTGTTGATGACCATTCAGTTCCATAACATATCGCACGTATTCATCATTTATGGGAACTGGGAAGTTTTCTCATCTCCGACTTGACCAAAGTCGGGTTTGAACAAGTGGATTTCGGGTGGGAAATGTGCAGGCATATTGAGAGCTCTCGTTTTGGAATGCCACAAACATGCAGACAATGCTTCAAAGGTGGTGCACTTGAAGCCTCATTTTCTTTTTAGCGAGGCGATCTCCTGCGGGCCGAAAAATAAGTATTTTCTCTCATTTCATCCTCAGCCACTGGAACCGTATGCCCTTCCACTTCATCGTATTCGTAGAGTGGGACATTGACAGTGGGTTTCAAGTGAGGTCGGAGGAGTTCCCTTTTACAGAATGGAGGAACCGAAGGATGGGCAGGCCCTTTGGCCATCACAGTCAGAGCATTCATGAACTGCACCATTCCAGCGATGTCTGCCACGCAGTGATTCCACCCTAGTGCTAATAAGAATCCTGCACATCTCAATCGTGTCACCTAAAAATTTCATAACAAGTGCACATATTATATAGCCTGCACAAATCTATGGGACAATCAAGTTTAGAAAGCATGAAAAAGGTTTACAGTATTATTGTCATTCTATAAAGAAATAACTTCTTATATATTTAATTTAATTTTTTTTTAATATGTGCACCAAAAATCTTCCAGATCAATATGCCTTGTAAAATAAAATTAAGCCCAACAATTTTCCATATCAATGTTCCTTGTAAAAGGGAAAGATGATTGACTTTTTCATAAATTTTTTCTTTTTAGGTTACTATTTTTAATAATTCATAAGGTTAACGTTGAAAGCACATGTACTATTTTTATTAAATCTAATACGGTATAAAGGAGACCACCTAGTAATTGATAAGGGCAGGGTTCAAACCACATAGACTATTTCCATCAAACCTATTCTACTTGGCATGAAGGGGACCACTGGTCGCTTGGGATTTGTACTGTCATGACAGTTTCTACCTCGTTATTTTTAACCGGGTATGAAGGGGAAGGGGACCACCGATCACTTGAGATTAGTACTATCATCGTGTTTTAGGGCGCACACTCAAAGGATTCAAATTTGTGTGAAGGGAACCACCGATAGCTTGGGATTCGTACTATCATCGCGTTTTAGGGTGCACACTTAAAGGATTCAGATCGGCGTGAAGGGAACCATCTTGGATTGGCGTGAAGGGAACACACTTAAAGGATTCAGATCGGCGTGAAGGGAACCATCTTGGATTGGCGTGAAGGGAACATTGCTCACGCAATCAGAGGATTCAAATAGGGGTGAAGGGAACACCGCTCATGCAATAACATGATTCAAATCGGCATGAAGGGGACAACCACTCGCATGCAATTAGAGGATTCAGATAGGTGTGAAGGAGACCACCAGTAGCTTGGTAGATTGGGATTTGGTACTATGGAATTCGTAGTGTCATCCTTGTTTGGCACGCACTCAGAGGATTCAGATCGGCACTTAGAGGATTCAGATCAGGGGACCACCAGTAGCTTGGGATTTGTACTGTCATCCTGATTTGGCCATCCCAGTTTGGTGTACACTCATAGGATTCAGGTCCACTTGCTTGAGATTCTTACTGTGATCACTATTTGACCCGCACCACTCACATAATTCAGATGAGACTACTACCTTTACAAACTTAATACAAAGATTCAAATTATTCTTTATAATTTTTAATTTTAAATTATTATTTATAATTTTTAATTTTATAATCAAACTTTGCTTTTTATTATGGTTTATGATAACATTTGAAGATATAATCACGAGAACACGCTTTGATAATTTTTTAGAGAGCAATTCAATCTTTGCAACCCTCCACCTTGGTGGGTCGAGCTTAAAATTCTAAACGCATATAGTCGCCATGAACTTTTGTAAATATTCCGCAAACCTATCGTTTAAGAAGCTACCTGAATCAACAGAAGAGGAGAACTAGTAATATCTTGTGGCCAGGAACGTCATGCAACAGCTTATCCCAACATGGAAATGGAGGTTGGAGATGTCGAAAGTCGTGGAGGGCAAAGTCTGCGTCGGCTTCCACAAACAGCACTCCTTCGCCTGTGCAATCGACCTCGAGCTTACCAGCGGGCGCCTCTCTCAGCCTTCCTGCAAAAGGATAGTTATGCACCCAAACCTTGCCCAGTGCTTCTCTGATCACTTTGGCCGGATCCTCGTGCATTTTCAAGGGATTATGATCATAGAATTGATCATCAATATTGTTAAGGCACAATATCTCCCTAGGAGCTGGCAATGACGGCGCCAACAGAATTGCTGGCTGTTTGTTAACATGCAATTTCAGAAAACCCATGGAAACCAATAATCCGAAGTTGGCAATGATGGCGCCACCAGAACTGCTTGCGGTTTGCTTGTGGTTTGTTAACATGGAATTCATAAAACCCATGAAGACTATAAATCTCAAGAGGGTAAACAAAGAATAACGAGGGAGGTTAGGTCAGCGCAATGACAAAGTAAACAGGGCAAACAAGGTAAACCTTATGGACGTAGTCATTGCGCTGAGCTAACCTCTCTCGTTATTCTTTGTTTTCTTGGGCAAAAAAAAATAACAGGTTAGATCAATGCAATGATTATTAAATAAGACATAAAATTTATTTATCTTTGGCATCTTTCTTTGTCCTTTTGAGATTATGGTCAAATAAAGAATAGCAGGTTAGGTGAATGCAATGACTATATTTATTCTTAAATAAGATATAAGGTTTATTTATCTTGGTTGGATGTGGAAAATCTGTATGTTGGTAGGTTTAAAAATGTTTAGCATTTTGTGCCTAAAATATTTTTTTGAGAGAGGTTAGCTTAATGCAATGATTATATTTATTTTAAAAAAAGACAAGGTTTGCTTAATTTTGGTAGTTGGATGCGGACAAACGGTATGTTAATAAGTTTAAATAGGTTTAATATTTTATGGGAAAACAAAGAATAAAGAGAAAGAATAGTTCAATAAAATAGTTATGCACCAAAACCTTGCCCAGTGCTTCTCTGATCACTTTGGCCGGATCCTCGTGCATTTTCAAGGGATTATGATCATAGAATTGATCATCAATATTGTTAAGGCACAATATCTCCCTAGGAGCTGGCAATGACGGCGCCAACAGAATTGCTGGCTGTTTGTTAATTTGCAATTTCAGAAAACCCATGGAAACCAATAATCTCAAGTTGGCAATGATGGCGCCACCAGAACTGCTTGCGGTTTGTTAAAATGGAATTTCATAAAACCCATGGAGACCATAAATCTCAAGAGGGTAAACAAAGAATAACGAGGGAGATTAGGTCAGCGCAATGACAAAGTAAACAGGGCAAACAAGGTAAACCTTATGGACGTAGTCATTGCGCTGAGCTAACCTCTCGTTATTCTTTGTTTGCCCTCTTGCAGTTTGAAAAAAAATAAAAATAAATAACAGGTTAGATAAATGCAATGATTATATTTATTCTTAAATAAGACATAAGATTTATTTATCTTTCGCATCTTCCTTTGTCTTTTTGAGATTATGGTAAAAAAAAAAATCACATTTATTCTTACATAAGATATAAGGTTTATTTATCTTGGTTGGATGTGGAAAATCTGTATATTTGTAGGTTTAAAAATGTTTAACGTTTTGTGCTTAAATTTTTTTGAGTGAGGTTAGCTTAATGTAATGATTATATTTATTTTAAAATAAGATATAAAGTTTGTTTAACTTTGGTAGTTGGATGTAGACAAATGGTAGGTTAATAAGTTTAAATAGGTTTAATATTTTATTGGGAAACAAAGAATAAAGAGAAAGAATAGCTCAATGAAATGGTTATGCTTATTATGAAATAAGACATAAGGTTTATCTATTTTTAGTAGTTGATTGGATGCGGACAAATAGCATGTTGATAGGTTTAAATTAGATTATTGTTTTATGTGAAAACAAAAAATAACAAAAGAGGTTAGTTCAACTTAATAGCTACGCCCATTGTGAAATAAGACAAGTTTTATAGATCTTTAGTATTTGGTTTAATAGGTTTAATATTTTATGGGAATACAAAGAATAATGAGAGGGGTTAGCTCAATGTAATAAATAAACATAATGTGAAATAAGACATAAGGTTTACCTATATTTGGTAGTTGGTTAGATATGCACAGACAAACATTATCAAAATTTGAATGTAGAACATATTTATCCATAGTCAAAATATTTTAAAATATGAACTTTCATACTCTTAATTTTTATGGATTTAATTTTATTGCTTGAACCTATAACCTCTTAGCCCAGGAAATATTAATGAAATAATATGTCTTGATAGGATTTATGGAAACAATAACCTTTTCCCTCTGAATGTAGTCATGAACTAAACTCTTAGCCTAGGAAATATTAATGAAATAATATGTCTTGCTAGGATTTATGGAAACAATAATATTTTGCCTGTGAATGTAGTCATGAACTTATAAAATATAACTATCATCCCAGGACCTCTTTTTTTGAGTCTCTTCACTCTTCAATCTTTCAAAAACATGACATATTATTTGTGGAGAATTGTTGTTTCATTTTTGGTTTAGGTTTTCTGTTTACATGATGGTTGTCCTTGTTAATTATCTTGCACATGAGCTTAGATTGGATCTAAGTGCATAGAAAAATACAAAGGACTATCAAAGAGTTGAAAAAATATCTTGAACATGAGCTTAGATTGGATCCAAGTGATTGAAAGGACTATCAAAGAGTTGAAAAATTCATTCAACAAGATAGGTCTTTGGGTTTATGCATTATTATGTTGGATTGAAGGTGAGAAAAATAGAAAATCATATTTTCATGTCATAGGTGAAGTATGCAAAGACATTGCTCAAGACGTTTTGGATAATAGATTGTAATCCCATGTCGACCTTGATGGAGATAGGTTGCAACTATCCTAAAATAATTCATCTCCATAGGTAAATGTAACTCTCTATTACCAATTGATTGGAATTTTCATCTATTTGATCCACATTAACTCTCTTTTATGGTTCATGCATGAACCAAGGGTGTGTCATTGAAAAGTAACAAAGCGGGCACCTAGATATACCCATGGTATGATGGTGTATGGTTTGGTTAATAAGAATAATGATCAATTTATTTCCATAGGATTCAAGGATGTATACTATGCAAGACCCATTGATGACAAAAGATCTATATCAAGGGATTTATTCTTTTTAGGATTTGGTCTAATCTCTTAGAGAAGTAAGAAGTAGTAAATTGTTGCTCAAAGTTCTATTGAGGTTGAATATAATGTTACAAAAGAAGTTGTTTATAAGGTGATATTGTTATGTCACATCTTGTTAAGAATGAGCATTCTATAGAAAGAACTATGACAATTAAGAAGTTCTAAAACTTTTTTGCAATCCAACTTTTCATAAGTGCATGAAGCACATTGAAGTTTAATGTCATTTAATTTGCAAACATGTTCAAAAATATAGTATATTCAATTTTGTCCAATTATAGCTCAATATACAAATATTTTCACAAAGGCTTTTATACCCTTTAAGTTTGAATTTTTTTAAAAAATTCACAAAGACTTTTATACCCTTTAAGTTTGAATTTTTTAAAAAAATTCACATATGTGCTTTCATCACACATTGATGTAATAGAGAAAAATATTAAGAATATAATGTAACTATGCAGCCAATTCTTAAAATTATGAGTAATTAAAATTCGTTATAATGAATACTTTTCGTTATAACCAAAGACCTTCTTTATTCATGTTGGTATATCTAATGGTATATATAGATATATCAATATCATATCAATGTAAAATTTATGATAGCTAATCTACGTTCAAAACAAATATATGATAAATAAACTAGTTGACATACTAAATAATATATTTTTCTAAAACTTAAATTCTTATAGGAGAATACTACAATCTTAAAAGTTTCCATGGCTGGGGAGGGCAGGCACACGGGAACTACAATCCTTTGGGTCCCATTCCTTTTACGAATGGGACTCATAAAACTAAAAACGCCTCGCACTGCTCTTGCAGCACCTCCATACACTGGCTTTTCTCACCCGAAATCCACTTGTTCAAATCCGATTTTGGTCAAGTCGGAGACAAGAAAACTTCCAACTTCCCAGTTCCCACAGCAGGTAGTGCTGATGAGCATTCAGTTCCATAACAGATCTCACGTATTCGTCGTTTACCATCACTTTGGCTTTGAGCGATGGTAAACGACGAATACGTGCGATCTGTTATGGACCTGAATGCTCATCAGCACTACACTGTTGTGGGAACTGGGAAGTTTTCTTGTCTCCGACGTGACCAAAATTGGGTTTGAACAAGTGGATTTCGGGTTGGAAATCTGCAGGCATATTGAGAGCTCTCGTTCTGGAACTCCACAGACATGCAGACAACGCTTCAAAGGTGGTGCACTTGAAGCCTCATTTTCTTTTCAGCGAGGCGATCTCCTGCGGGCCGAAAAAAGCAGGGATTTTCTCTCATTTCATCCTCAGCCACTGGAACCGTATGCCCTTCCACTTCATCGTATTCGTAGAGTGGGACGTTGACAGTGGGTTTCAAGTAAGGTCGAAGGAGTTCCCTTTTCCAGAACGGAGGAACCGAAGGACGGGCAGGCCCTTTGGCCATCGCAGTCAGAACATTCATTAACTGCACCATTCCAGAGGCGTCTGCCATGCAGTGATTCCACCCTAGTGCTAATAAGAAGCCTGCACGTCACCTGAAAAATTCATAACAAGTGTACATATTATTTAGCCTGCACAAATCTATGGGACAATCAAGTTTAGAAAGCATGAAAAAAATTTACAGTCTTACTGTCAAGATCTTCCATATCAATATGCCTTGTAATATAAAATTAAGCCCAAAAATCTTCCAAATTAATATGCCTTGCAGAGATGATGGACTTTGCAATGCTTCATTAATTTTTTCTTAATAGAGGATTTAAATCATATGAACTACTTTTATCAAAGAAGACCACATAGTATTTGATAAGCTCAGAGTTTAAATTAAATAGATTGCTTTCATCAAACCTATTCTGCCTTGTTATTGTTGACCTGACATATTATTGTTGACCCGGTATAAAAGGGACCAACTGGCTTATTATTTTTGACCTGGTATAAAAGGGACCACCAGTCTTGTGCGCTCAAAGGATTCATATCAGTGTAAAGAAGACCATCAGTCAATTGGGATTAGTACTGTCATCCGGTTTAGGGTGCACACTCAGAGGATTCAGATCCGTGTGAAGGGGACCACCGGGGACCATCACTCACGCAATCAAAGGATTCAGATCTGCGTGAAGGGGACCATCTTGGTTTGGTGCGTGAAGGGTGAAGGGGACCACTAGTAGCTTGGGATTCATACTGTCATCCTGGTTTCACAGGCACTGTCATCCTGGTTTGACATGCACTCAGAAGATTCAGATCCACTTACTTGGTATTCCTACTATCATGGCTGTTTGACCCACACCACTCAAAAGATTCAGATGAAACTATTACTTTACAAACAAACTTAATAAAAAATTTAAATTATTATTTATAATTTTTAATGTCATAATCAAACTTTTATTTTGCTTTTAATTATGGTTTATGTCATATGATAACATTTGAAGATATAATCACGAGAACACGCTTTGATAATGTTTTAGAGAGCAATCCAAGCTTTGCAACCCTCCACCTTGGTGGGTCGAGCTTAAAATTCTAAACGCATATAGTCGCCATGAACTTTTGTAAATATTCCGCAAACCTATCGTTCAAGAAGCTACCTGAATCAACAGAAGAGGGCAACTAGTAATATTTTGTGACCAGGAACGTCATGCAACAGCTTATCCCAACATGGAAATGGGGGTTGGAGATCTCGAAAGTCGTGGAGGGCAAAGTCTGCGTCGGCCTCCACAAACAGCACTCCTTCGCCTGTGCAATCGACCTCGAGCTTACCAGCGGGCGCCTCTCTCATCCTTCCTGCAAAAGGATAGTCATGCCCAGTGCTTCTCTGATCACTTTGGCCGGATCCTTGCGCATTTTTAAGGGATTATGATCATAGAATTGATCATCAATATTGTTAAGGCGCAATATCTCCCTAGGATCTGGCAATGACGGCGCCAACAGAATTGCTGGCTGTTTGTTAACATGCAATTTCGGAAAACCCAATAATCCGAAGTTGGCAATGATGGCGCCACCAGAACTGCTAAACATGGAATTTCATAAAACCCATGGAGACCAATAATCTCAAGAGGGCAAACAAAGAATAACGAGAGAGGTTAGCTCAGCGCAAATTTGCGCTGAGCTAACCTCTCTCGTTATTCTTTGTTTGCCCTCTTGAGATTATGGGCAAATAAAGAATAACAGGTTAGATAGATGCAATGATTATATCTATTCTTAAATAAGACAAGATTTATTTATCTTTGGCATCTTTCTTTGTCTTTTTGAGATTATGGTCAAATAAGGAATAGCAGGTTAGGTGAATGCAATGATTATATTTATTGTACTTAAGGTTGAGTTATCTTTCGTAGTTGGTTGGATGTGGAAAAATAGAATGTTGATAATTTTTACATTTTATGGATAAACCAAAAAAATAACCAGGTTAGCATAGTACAATAATTATATTTAATGCAAAATAAGATATGAGGTTTGTTTATCTTTGGTAATTGGATAGTGATAAAATATATGTTATTAGTTTTAATATTTTATGGGAAAACAAAGAATAAAGAGAAAGAATAGCTCAATGAAATGGTTATGTCCATGTTGAAATAAGGCATAAAGATTGCCTATCTTTAGTAGTTGGTTGGATGTGAACAAATAACATGTTGATAGGTTTAAATTATATTACTGATTTATGGGAAAAACAAAGAGTAACAAAAGAGAGGTTAGCTCAACTTAATGGCTATGCCCATTGTGAAATAAGACAAGGTTTACAAATCTTTAGTAGTTGGTTTAATAGGTTTAATATTTTATGGGAAAACAAAGAATAATGAGAGAGGTTAGCTCAATGTAATAAATAAACCTAATGTGAAATAAGACATAAGGTTTACTTATCCTTATCCTTGGTAGTTGGTTAGATATGCATAGAAATTATTTTGACAGGTTTAAATAAGTTTAATATTTTATGGGCAAACAAAGAATAATGAGGCTAGGTGAATGCAATGACAATGTCCATTGTGAAATAAAACATAAATTTTAACTATGTTTGGTAGTTGGTTGGATGTAGACAAATGGTATGTTGATAGGTTTAACATTTTACGGGTAAACCAAGAATAATGAAATATGTTAGCTTAGTACAATGACTATGTCAAAATAAATCATAAGATTTACCTATATTTGATAGTTGGCTGGATGTGAACAATCGATACTTTAGAGGTTTAATATTTTATGGGTAAACAAAAAATAACTAGAGAGGTTAGCTTAGCACAATGAATCTATGTCCATTGTGATATTAGACATAAGTATTACCTATCTTTGGTAGTTGGTTAGATGTTGACAAATAACATGTTGATAGAATTAAAAAGGTTTTATATTTTATGGGCAAATAAAGAATAATGAGAGAGGTTAGGTGAACACAATGGCTATGCCCATTGTAAAACAAGACATAATAATTATCTATATTTGGTAGTAGGTTGGATGTAGAAAAACATTATGTTGATAGGTTTAAATAATTTTAATATTTTATGTTAAAACAAAGAATAACAAGTGAGGTTAGCTCAATGGAGTGACTACATCCATAGTGAAATAAGATATAATATTTAGCTATCTTTGGTAATTGGTTGGATGTGGGAAAATATGATGCACCTTGCCGGAGCTATTGCTTGTGAATCGTACACTCGTTTGCCTTGAAATTTAATAGGTGGTTTCATGTGCATGTTTTGCATCAGGCACATCTCTGATGCGCTTGACCCTCCGAAAAACATATTTTCAGGACCTAACTCCGACATCTAGTGTCCCAAAATTACCTTTTAGAATAGGTTCCTAGGTTTTTTGAGTTTTTTTTGCATGTTAGAGTTTTATTATCTTTTGTTATACCTTAATTTGAGACCTAATATTTTAAAGTAAGGTTTGTTATCGTAATAGATATGTGTGCATCTAATTTGGGTGCAATCTGACTCATTTCTATTTTTAGCATTTTTTAGAAAAAAATATCTATTTTTAGCAATTTTTAGAAAAAGATATTTTTAGGGTTTCTTTGGTTTTCGGTTGCTATATGATGGATTGTAATATTTTGGAGAAGGGGTGTGAATTCAAGAATGAGAAGAATATCAATTTGTAGGTTTCTTCCATTATATTGCATTTGTGTTATGTGATTGGAGTCCATTTTGTTGGTCTCTTGTAGATGATTTTACACCATTTGGTATCAAAGCGGGTATGATATTGCTAGTGAAGGGAAGATGCCACATAGAAGGTATGCCCAGATGAGTAGGCAGATCGAGGATCTTAATGCAAAAATAGCACGATTGATTGGTGTAATTGATCACATGGGAGAGAGACATCCTAGGGCACATGCAGATCAAGGATCTGATGATGAAAATGAACCTAAGGAACATGGATCTGAGGTCCACGTAGAAGCAGAACCAGAGGGCCCAGAGGAAGAAGGTTACGATTTTGAAAATTGGTTGATACTAGCTCTAGAGGGGTTTAAGGGGAATCAATATGGGATCAAGATCGAGGTTCTCGAGTATGCTGGTGGGTTGAAACTAGAGGAGTTGATCGATTGGATCAATAGCCTAGAAAAATATTTTGAATGGAGTAACCTTGCTGAAGAGAAGAAAGTTAAGATCGCATGCACAAATTTGAAGGGACATGCATTGATTTGGTGGGATCATTTACAAACTACATGACAGAGGAATGGAAAGAAAAATATCAGGGATTGGATAAAGATGAAGAAGAAGTTACAGGAAAAAATTATACCTGTAGACTACTCCCAAACCCTATTTCATGGATTTTAGATTCTTTGATAGAAGGATCAAAGCATTAAGGACTATACTAATGAATTCTACAAGCTATCCATTCAAGTGGAGCACAATGAGACGGAGGACCAAAGGGCTACCAGGTATGTAAATGGCCTAAGTTTTGTTGTCCAAGATGAGATGAACATGCATCACACTCTTATAGTGGAGGATGCATATCAAATGGCCCTCAAGGCAGAGGATAAATTAAAAAGGGTTAATAGAAGAGGTAAGAAGGGATTCACACCCTCTTCAGGTCGGGGTCAAAGTGGATCTAATTTTCTCAAAGGAGAATCCTCAATACCTGCTAAACAAGAAGAAGATGGGTAGAATCTGAGAGGAAGAGGATACCAATGAGGTAGAGGTTATGGTGGTGGACAAAATATGAATGATCCAATAAGGTCGTATACCTATTATAGATGTGGCGAGGAGGGTCACAGAGCATTTGAGTGTCCCCAATGTGATGTCCAAGAAAGGGGTCAAGGAGGACAAGGAAGGGTCAATCTGGTTGAGATGGAAGAGCAGGATGAGGATGAAGTTGTTGCTGACATGGGGGAAGCACTTATGATAAGGAGGACACTGATTGTTCCTAAGAAAGAGAAGGTGTAGAGTAAATCGAAGGGGAAAACCAGAGATGGTGATGATTCTGGGCTACGAACGAACATCTTTCGAACAAGGTGTACATCAAGAGGGAAGGTATGTAATATTATCATTGATGGTGGTAGCTATGAGAATATGGTGTCAAATGTCATGGTTGATAAAATGAACCTAAAATACAAAAATATCCTTTTCCATATCGCATCTCATGGGTTAAGAAGGGGAATGAAGTAACAATAGATCATAGGTGTTTAATTAAATTTTCAATTGGAAGCACTTACAAGGATGAAGTGTGGTGTGATATGATCCCGATGGATGCATATCACATTCTTTTGGGAAGACCTTGGCAGTACAATAGGGATACTAACCATAATGGGAGAAAGAATACTTACACATTCTGGAAGGATGGTGTAAAGGTAGTTCTTGTACCTCTAAAGGAGGATGGGCCGAGTGAGAGCTTGTTGACGATGAAGGAGTTTCTTGCAAAGATTAAGGATGCTAGCTATTGTTATGTATTAATAGCTAGGAAGCTAGAAATAGAGGAAGTGGTTATGCCTACAGTAGCAGCTAAGTTGCTAAGTGAATATAAAAATGTCACACCATAGGAGTTACCAGATGGGCTACCACCAAAGAGGTATATCTAGCATCACAAGGATTTGATTCTAAGATTAGCACTCCCAAATCAGGCAACTTATCGGTTGAACCCAACACAGAATTCAGAGTTGAGTAGGCAAGTGACAGAGTTGATAAAGAAGGGATTAGTTAGGGAGAGTATGAGTTCATGTGCGACTCCAACATTACTGACCCCAAAGAAATATGGTGACTAGTGGATGTGTGTGGATAGTAGAGCCATAAAAAAGATCACAATAAAATATCGGTATCCTATGCCAAGAGCGGATGACATGATGGATGGATTGGCTAGAGCTAAATACTTCAATAAAATTGATCTATGGAGTGGCTACTACCAGATCAAAATTAGAGAAGGGGATGAATGAAAGACAACTTTTAAGACAAAATATGGGTTGTACGAATGGATGGTGATGCCATTTGGATTATCTAATGCACCTAGTAAATTTATGTGGTTGATGAACATAGTATTGCAAGAATATAATGGTAATTTTGTGGTTGTGTATTTTGATGATATTTTGATTTATAGTAAAAGTGAAGAGGAGCATTTGTTACACCTAAAATTAGTGTTAGACGTGCTCAGGAAGGAGAAATTGTATGTCAACCTGAAGAGATGTAGATTTCTTCAGGATAGTTTAGTGTTTTTAGGATTTGTAATCTCAAGAGATGGCATGAGGATGGATGACAAGAAAGTGAAGGTGATTCTGGAATGGCCTCTTCCACGAACTATAACAGAAGTAAGGAGATTTCATGGCCTAGATACCTTTTATAGAAATTTCATCAGGAACTTCAATAGTATAGCCGCCCCTATAACTAAGTGCATGAAGGGAAAAGATTTTGTATGGACTATGGCAGTAACAAAGAGTTTTGAACTCTTGAAGAAGAAGATGTCGAAACACCTTGTTCTAGTGTTACAAAATTTTAGTAAGGTGTTTGAGGTTGATTATGATGCCTCATTTGTTGGAATTGGTGGTGTCTTAAGTCAAGAGGGTCGACCTGTAGCATTTTTCAATGAGAAGTTGAATGATGCAAGAAAGAATTATTCTACATATGATGTGGAATTTTATGCAATTCTGCAAGCATTGCAACATTGGAGGCACTACTTACTCTCAAAGGAGTTTGTGTTGATTAATGATCATGAATCATTGAGGTATTTCAACTCTTAGAAAAAATTTAAATAGTAGGCATGCCAAATGGGTTTCATTTTTGCAACAATATACATTTTTCCTGAAACACAAGTCGGGCAAACAAAATAAGGTTGTTGATGCATTGAGTAAGAGAGTCACGTTGTTGACCACTATGGAGAATGAAGTGGTAGGATTTTAGGGGATTAAATATATGTATGAATCTGATGCAGATTTTTGGAATATTGTGCAACAGTGTAAAAGTGCGGTAGAGGGTGAGTCCCATACTATTTTTGAAGAGTATTTTTTACAGAATGGTTACTTGTTTAAGGGTAATCAATTATGCATTCCCAATGGCTTTATGAGAGAGAACATATTGAGGTAATTACATAGTGGGGGTTTGGCTAGTCATTTTGGAGTAGCCAAAACTACCACTCTTGTAGAGGAGAAGTACTATTGGCCAAAAATGAAGAGAGACATAATCAGGTTTGTTTCTAGATGTAGAGTATATAAAATGACTAAGTACCATGCACAAAATACAAGGTTATATATGCCACTACCAGTTCCTACAGGACCATGGACCGATTTGAGTATGGCTTTTGTGTTGGGGTTGCCTAAGACACTGAGGGGTAAGGACTTTGTTTTTTTTGTGGTAGACAGATTTTTTAAAATGGTGCATTTCATTGCTTGCTAGAAAACTAATGATGCAACTAGGACTATAGTCTTATTATTTGATGAGATTGTGTGGTTGCATGGTGTTCCAAAAACTATTACTTCTGATCGGGATACTAAGTTCTTGAGTCACTTTTGGAGAAAGTTGTGGAAAAATTTGAACACTAGGCTGCAGTTCAGTAGTGCCTACCACCCACAGATCGATGGGAAATTAGAGGTAGTGAATAAAAGCTTAGGAAACATCTTATAGTGCATAGTTGGAGAAAAACCAAAACAATGGGATTTAGCCTTGTCACACGCTGAATTTGCATACAAAAGTTTAGTGAACAGGTCGATGGGTAAATCTCCTTTTCAAATTATTTATGGTCAAAATACTAGAGGTGTATTAGATTTGGTTGATTTACCAATTGGAGAACAAGTTGGTGATGATGTAGAAGCATTTTTTGAGCATATCTAGAAAGTGCAAGAGTGAGTGAGGGAAAAATTGTAGAGTAGTAATGCTCACTACAAAGAGTCTATTGATGCACACAGAAGGATGAAAGTGTTTGAAGAGGGTGATATGGTCATGGTTTATCTTAGGAAAAAAATATTTCCTAAGGGGATGTACAAAAAACTAAAACTTAAGAAAATTGGGCCATGCAGGATTTTGAAGAAGATCAATGATAATGCTTATAAAGTGGAGTTGCCCGATGAATTTGATATTTCGCTCATTTTTAATGTTTCTGATTTATTTCAGTATCTTGGTACTATCAAGGATAGTGAATTATATGAGATAGTAAATTGGGCATGAAATATGTCTAAGAAGAAAAAAGACAGAGTTGCACAGGTGCTTGATAAGAAGGTGATCACCACCAGATATGGGAGCTACAATAAATTCCTAGTTTAGTGGGAAGGATTACCACAGTTAGATAACACTTTGGTTTCAAAGTTAGAGCTAAAGAAAATTGATAACTAGAATCTACAAGATTTCAATTTAGCTGAACTCGCAGGAGCTGAGTTATTTTTCACCAGAGGAGAATGATGCATCTTGCCTGAGACATAACTTGTGAACCGTACGCCCGTTTGCCTTGAAATTTAAAAGGTGGTTCCACGTGCATGTTCTGCATTAGGATCATATTTTATGCACATGAAAATCCAAAAAACATATTTTTGAGACCTAACTCCGACATCTAGTGTCCCAAAATTAGCTTTTAGAATAGGTTCCTAGGTTTTTTGGGTTTTTTTCATGTTAGAGTTTTATTATATTTTATTATATCTTAATTTGAGACCTAATATTTTAAATTAAGGTTTGTTATTGTAATAGGTATGTGTGCACCAAATTTGGGCGCAATCCGACTCATTTCTATTTTTAGCAGTTTTTAGAAAAAATATCTATTTTTAGCAATTTTTAGAAAAAAAATGTTTTTAGGGTTTCTTTGGTTTTCAGTTGCTATATGATGGATTGTAATATTTTGGAGAAGGGGTGTGAATTCAGGAATGAGAAGAATATCAATTTGCAGGTTTCTTCCATTATATTGCATCTATGTTATGTGATTGGAGTCCATTTTGTTGGTCTCTTATAGCCGAGTTTACACCAAAATAATATGTTGATAGGTATAATATTTTATGGGTAAATAAAGAATAATAAGAGAGATTAATTTAAGGTAATGACTATATCCATTATGAAATAAGATATAATGTTTACCTATCTTTGGTAGTTGGATGTTGATAAATGGTATATTGATAGGTTGAAATAGGTTTAATAGTTTATGGGAAAACAAAGAACAATGAGAGATGATAGCTCAATACAATAATTATGTTTGTTGTAAAATAAGACATAAATTTTACCTATCTTTGGTAGTTGGTTGGATGTAGATAAATAGTATGTTGATAGGTTTAATATTTTATGGAAAAACAAAGAATAACAACTTAGCCCAATGACTAGTCTATTATGAAATAAGACAAGGTTTACCTATCTTTGGTAGTTGATTTAATATAGACAAATATTACATTGATAGGTTTAATATTTTTTGGGTAAACAAATAATGATGAGGGAGGTTAGCTCAGCATAATGACTACACCTATTATGAAATAATACATAAGGTTTACCAATATTTTATAGTTGTGGATATGTACAAATGGTATGTTGATAGGATTTAATAGGTTTAGTATTTATGGGTAAAAAGACAATAACAAGAGAGGTTACCTCAATTCAATGACTACACCCATTGTGAAATAAGACAAGGCTTACCTATCTTTGGTAGTTGGTTAGATGTGGATAAATAGTAGGTTGATAGGTTCAAATAGTTTTAATATTTTTTGGCAAAAAAAATAAGAGAGTTTAGCTCCATACAATGACTACACCCATTGTGAAATAATATATAAGTCTTACCTACCTTTGGCAATTTATTGGATATGGGTAAATAGTAAGTTACAGGATTAATATTTTATGGTAAACAAAGAATAATTAGATATATTAGCTTAGTGTAATGACTATGTCCATTGTGAAATAAGACATAATGTTTACCTATCTTTTGTAGTTGGTTGAATGTGGGAAAATAGGATGTTGATAGGTATAAAAAGGTTTACTATTTTATGGGAAAACAAAGAATTAAAGAATTATGAGATATATTAGGTCATCTCCAATGACTTCTATTGTGAAATAAGATATAAGATTGACCTATCTTTGATAGTTGGTTGGATGTAGACAAACAACATGTTGATAGATTTAAATAGGTTTAATATTTTATGGGTAAATAGAGAATAATGATAGAGGTTGGCTCACCACAATGATTATACTTGTTGTGAAATAATACATAAGGTTGACTAAACTTATTATGAAATAAGACATAAGGTCTACTATCTTTGACAGTTGATTGAATGTGGATAATCGATATATTGATAGATTTAAATAGGTTTAATATTTTATAATTTAAATAGGTTAAGTTAAAAAAGTAATTAGTTATCTAAGAAAAAATTGAACATTCTATTAGTTTTTATTTTAATAAACAATAAAGTGTTCTTAGAGTTCTAAGAAATAAAACTATTAAAGTTAGGTACGATAAGTCAATATGAAACTTAACATATAATAAAAGACATCAACAATAATATAATAAGAGGATGAAAATGACCATGTTTTATCATAGTAGATAAATATTTGTAAAAATCTAAAGTTGACAAAGGTTGCATCTTCTATGGGATTGAATGAAAGGAATTTCCTTTGCAAATGTCATTAGGTAGGCAAACAAAATATATTCATGTTAGATAAAAGTGTTGATGTTAGGTTGAGGAAAATGGATTCCATCATTAGTAATAAAGCCAAAAGAAATCACAGTATACTTTTTTGAACCGTACTCTTTTATTTTTACGTTAGTAATGATGAAATTTTGTAGACTTGATTCTTGTTCCAATCATTATGGTTCTTCTAGATAAATTTAAACATAAATATTTCCAGAAAAAAATATGAAAAAGCCATTTACTAAGAAAGATATTGGACGTGCACCTTATGTGGCGTTGAAGGGATCCTATTATTGTTTTTTAGAAGTCTTTCAATCACAATCCTATGACAAAAATTTGAAATTCAAGAAGGGATCCTATTATTGTTTTTTTAGAAGTCTTTCAATCACAATCCTATGACAGAAATCTGAAATTCAAGAAGGATGGAAATTATTTTGCTTGTTATATACGATTAAAGATAAGATTTATTTTAATTGTTTAATTATTAAATTTTATTTCAATTAACTATTGTGTCATAATATTATAATAAATTATATTATTGATTATCTATTTTATTATAAATATATTTATAATAATATAGTTTTTAAATTTGATTAGATGTTTATAAAATTGTAATTTATTATAATTGGTTGAAAATGTTTTGGATACATATTATATAATATATTTTTAATTGTTTATATGATATGGAAAAAAAGTGTCTCTCGTATTATAGGATGTTTACATTAATCACATAATGATATTACAACATATTACAGTATTAAAATTTGAATGTAGAATATATTTATCCATGGTCAAATATTTAAAAATATGAACTTTCATACTCTTAATTTGTAAGTATTTAATTTTATTGCTTGAATCTATAACCTCTTAGCCCAATAAATATTAATGAAATGATGAAATAAAATATTTTAATTATGATCACGAGACCCAAATATGGTATATGGGACCTCAAATATGGAAGTACAATTACTCAAATCATATCATATGATCTTTAATATCTTTGAGAAGGTTGTTCCTTCTCCCGCTGATTTCTGTTAGCAATTCCCCAACTTTTTTTATTTTACTGTCTTCAAATAAATCTGCCATAAACTCATTTCCAAGTGTTTCTTTGTATTTGTCACGGATATCTAAAAAACTTGGGCATTTGTAGCTGAAGTGTTCCTTTGTCTCTACTGCCCTTATGCTGCATAGAGTACATATCCTTTCTTCCCATTGTTCTTTGGGATTTTTCCATCTCCCTGTTTCACATCTAAGCCTATGAGAGTTAGTCCTTATCTGAGCAATGAGTATTTTTTCCTTGCACTTGATTTCAGTGCCTATATACGCTTTTTCCTTGTGGTCATACGTTGGGTTAAAATTTGCAATATAATATTGTCTTTTCCTGCTTTCATTTTTCCACATTTCATTTCTAAACTTTTCATTCACATATTTTTTTTTCTTTGTTGACATTTGGGCATTCATTTATGTTGATTTCCCAAAGTTTCATCCATTTCTGATTTTGTTTCATCCATGTATTCTTTCGCCTATGCAAATATTCATCCCTAGTTACCCTAGGCCATCTATCATTTGTCATGTTTTTTGTTTTTTTCAAGTAACATAACAGCTTGGTCATAGGAATTGCTTCTAAAGGGAACATTCCAGTTTCAGCTAGAATAATTTCATAAGGGGTTGTGGCCTTAATTTTAAGAAAGTTTGTGATTAGATATTTTTGAATCCTTTTTATTTTCCTCCATTTTACATTTGTTGTGCACTAGCCCACACCTCACAACGATACAACAAAATCGGTGTAACAAGTAGGCCAAATAAGACCTTGGTGGTCTTCCAGTCCCACAACTCGGCATTCCTACACCTATTTTGAAGTGCATATAGTGCTCTCCAACCACTTTGATTTTTTTTCATCCTACATGTATTCCAATTAAGTTTGTCATGAAAGTCTATGCCTAGGTATTTGTATTCTACTACTACATCAAGCGGTTCTCCTGCAAACTAAAATTTGAGTTGTTGCTTCTTCTTTTTTGCTAAAAAAATCATAATTTTTGTTTTGCTCATGTTCACCTGCATCCCAACTTCTTTACAAAAGAGTTCTAGAGCTTGAAGGTGATCTTCTAGATCTTTGGCTATTTTGGCCACAAGAATTACATCATTTGCATACATGAGGAGTTTTACCACATATTTGGCTAAATGCACACCCTCTCCCCCCAAATTTGTTTATCCATTCTTCTAAAATAACATGTCTTGCTAGGATTTATGAAAACAATAACGTTTTCCTTCTGAATGTAGTCATGAACTTATAAAATATAACTATCATCAGAGGACCTATTTTTTAAGTCTCTTCAATCTTCAATATTTGAAATTTGTGACATATAATTTGTATAGAATTTTTATTTCATTGTTGGTTTAGGATTTTTTGTTTACATGATGGTTCTCCTTGCTAATTATCTTGCACATGAGCTTATATTGGATCTAACTGCATAAAAAAATACAAAGATATAGATATTTTTAATATGTTTACGTAATAGATGAATTATACCAACTACATTATTATGGGATCAAATTTGTAAATTTTATAACCCTTCAAATGCTATTTTACCCTTTAAAAAGGGTTAACAAAATTACCTATTATAAAAATTTAAGTTTTATTTTTCATCCTTTAGCCTTGAAGTGAAGGGAGTAGTAATGGATTACAACATTGTTGGATCAAATTGGTAAATTTCATAACCCTTCAAATGCTATTTTAGCCTTTAAAAGGAGGGTTAACAAAATTACCTTTTATAAAAATTTAAGTTTTATTTTCTGAAAAAAAAGCTAGATTATATTATATCATTAACCCGAAACATTACATATTTTGGTGTTAGCACTGTCGATTAGCTAAAAAACAAAATTATGTGGATCATTATTAAAGTATCCATAACTGAGTATACATAATATTAGAAGCTAATATCAACAAAAAACCTATAACTATATCTTGCTCCAATACACCAGATATTAGCATTCATCTGTGAGAGTCTATTATATGAAAAAAATATAGGCATGTCTTCCATGCTATCTTCTGTAGTATTTAGAGAAGAAAAATAAGTAATCAATCCCTAAACCTGCTTATCATTTTTAACTATCTTCTTCTTAGTTTCTAGTTGGAATTTCTAAATATCTTGAATCATATGAGAAATTTGATGAAGTTTGTCAATAACATCTCGAGGCGTGTTGGAAGGTCCCTATACTTGAAATGAATGTGTCCCACATGTAGAAAAAGATCAAAGATCAAGTCTGTCAAAACTATATCCCATGGAGGAGCAGATCTAGTAAACACGTTTTTGCATATGTACTTCTAAATGTGGTTGAGAAGGAAGAGTCTACAAAAATTCCAGAGTTTAGGGCATTGATCCAGCTACAAAAAAACAAGTAGAGAAAGCTTTCAAGATATAGCAAAAGAGGGAAAAATAAAATAGTAGAAGATATCCCAAAATTGTTTAGCCATACCACAAAACCAAAAAAAATGAATAAGAGTTTCTAAAGCATTACAAAAATTCATTGAGGGGGAATGTGTAAAATCACAGCCAAAATTTCAGTTGTTGGCAATTTTTGATGTAAAATTCATCAACCAAGAAGTTGAGTTTTTGATTCAACAGGAGATTTCCAAATTTGAGTAGCAAGAAACTACCATTGGACATTGGTAAAATTTACTTGCCACTTGACATTGAGTTTAGAGTCTAAATAAGGTGGACACTGAAGATTTTTTTATAACCAACTAGAAGTTATGGAAGAGATTCTATGACCATTAAGCCATCTCCAGTCATTCCAAATATTATGGGCAGTTGTTCCCAACTTCATAAGGACCTCACAAGGGGTGGAATCCACAATTAAACCATAAGACTCTTTGAACCTAGAGGGAAGGGAGCAATTTTTTAAAGATTCCTTAAGAGAAAATACTTATTTTCTAGTGAATTTATAATGCTCTTTATAATTATGCAATTTCTAACTATTAAAATCTATAGGTCATTCATTATGATATTTGTCTTTTAAGTACAATTGCATAGCTCTCTTTAGCTCTAACTACATATAGAATGAAATCTCTATGATAGTATAGGTTGGAAAGTATCGGAGCTCTAGTTATGGATTATTTTATACTTTTAAAATTATCTCTTCTTGCTTCATTCCATGTGAAAGTTAAATATTTTTTAGCATCTTCATCATTGGCTTTACTATCGGAGAAAAATTAGATATAAATTTCTAGATAAATTTGATCTTTCTAATGATTGCAAGCTCTTATTATTTTATGGAAATGGGAGTGTTAATATTGCTTTAAACCTCTCTATATCAATATCTAAGCCTTCTTTTGATACTACATATCCCAAAAATTTTCCTTCATGGATAACAAAGATTAACTTTTTTGGGTTCAATGATATCCCAAATTCCTTGAAGTTTAGAAATACTAGACAGAATTGATCTATATGTTTCTCCTTCAAATGAGAGAATACCATAATGTCATCCACATAATTAATATAACCTTATTCACCAATTCACCAAAATCTAAGTGCATGACCCTTTAAAATGTGGCTCAAATTCTAGATAGGTTGAATGGCATTCTTTGATAAGCAAATGTTCCTCACTTTGTGGTGAATATAGTTTTGTACTAGTATTCATATCTAACCCATACTTGATTGAAGCCTAAGAATCCATCAAGCAAGGATAACCTTTATTCCCCAGTAACAAAATACAAAATATGATCAATCTATAGCAGAGGGTAATGATCATTCAAGGATGCTTTATTCAAGTTTCTAAAATTCGCATAGAGGTGGATATCTCCATTTTTATTTATAATAGATACTTTATTAACTACCCATGTAGAGTGCTTGACTGGGTAAATAATATTGTATTAAGTAACTTCAACAACTCTTGATTCATCAGTGCTTCTATCTTGGGATTAATTAGCATTTGCTTTTGCCTAAATGTCTTAACATTGGGTAAAAGCTTTATTGTGTGATGGATATGTATTTGCTATAGACTTTCATATCATCATAGCTCCATGCAATGATTTCATTGAACTCTCTACATAAGGTAAGAAGTTTCTAAACTTCCTCTTCAAAATATTACACTTCAATTTCTAGGTTTCTTCTAGGTTCAATCAAAACCTCTCTAAACTCTTGCTCATTAATTTTTATTTTTTGAGTAGTTGGTTAGTCACTACTATCAAATGAACCTCTCAAGAGTGATCAATCCTTTGGGAATGTTGTTATTATTTAGTTGAATGTATTCTTCATTTATACTCTCAAGCATTTCTTCAATCATGTTTGCACAAGTTGCCTCTTGAATTAAGAATTCCACTATCTACTTATCATTATCAAACACCGGCTAAAAGGCCTCTTTATATTGCATAGAAGGCCTGAAAGAAAGTTTAATAAATCTTGTATGTCTTTCTATATCAAAATTTGAATGAAATTTTACCTTGTGGGGGGCTATTGCATCATCTTGTGCATTTTGCTCTATGGGAATTGCTTTTATGTTTAAAGTTGTAAAAAATTCAAACAAATCCCACACTCTATTTTGGTAAGCTTTCAGATAATGTTGTTTGTTATATTTTTTATAACCTAGTTTACTACCAGTTAAAAGTCACTATATATCATAAATAACTTTACTTCTAACTTTTGTATCTCTTGTAATATTATGCAAAGTGCTTCATATTCTACTACATTATTGGTGCAACTCTAGGTCAGATGGTATGAAAGATGTTTAACTCCTTTAGAGGGTGATATTAGCACTATTTTAGCTCTAGCACCTTTTCTGAATTTGGCTTCATCAAAGTATAGCTTCCATATTTATGTTTTTTAATTCTCCTTATTTTATAGAGTCAAAATATTTTTTTCTTCTACTTTCATGATGGAATAGGTACCCTATCCTTGTTTCAATCATAGCATTAAATTCTATGAGTGAAAACTCATATTTAGTCTATATATCAATTATGATCACTTCTACTGGGTCAAATTCATCATTAATCATGTTGACATGGTCCTCCTCTTCAATTTTTCTATATGATATGAGGTGGTAATTATTTGCATGTATCTTCACCTTCTTGTCCTTATGAGGAATTTCCATATGTGAGTAGTCTAGGAATAGATATCCTCCTAACTTAGTTGTAAAATCCCTAGAAAGGAACATGCCAAAGTATGGCTCTAGGTCTACCATGAAAACCTCCTACATCATAGTTATTTATGGCATCTTGTGAAGGACCATCAATGTCTTTGATTATGTAAATAGTTATGACTAGGGTTCCATATAGTTGAAGCACTCCAAGACAAGATCGGGTATATTTCATATTCATTGTTTCATAGATTGATTTAGGTATTACTATTGGTTCTACTCTAAAGTCTACCAAGCAATTATGTATTATTCTCCATGCATAGGAATATGTAAAAAGGAGGTAGTCTATTTTTTCTCATTCCTAGTGTTGGTGTTCCTTGATTTAGATTCAACTCTAGATGAGACTGGTCTTTAGGTCGAGTAGATTTTAGTTATACCTTGATGAGGTCAATCTATCCTATAATCATCAAGGCATCATACATGCTTTCCTTGGATGGATTTTTCTTTAGCTCCTCCATAATATTAAAACTCAAAGACTCTAACTACTTCTCTCTTTTTTAGTTCAATGAATCTTCTTCAGTATTCCTACATCTTTTCAATTCTTTGTCACTTGGTTATAGAAGGATACCAAAGCTTATTCCTATCCTGATCCTAAATTTTAACTTTCTTCACTTGCACTAGCTTATGTTGTTCTTTAGAATGTTGCATTGGGGGTTGCTCTTTTCTTTGAGCAAATTGGGATAATTCCTTTTTTAATTATTTCATCCACTAAGATAGGACTTTGAATGGATCTGATATCTTAGGGTCTACATATATTGCTTATCATCAGAGTAAGTCAATATTGATATAAACTCCTCCTCTATGAGATATTGCATCATCATATTCTAATATGTTTTTCAAAAGCATACCAAATCAACTTTTTGTGACCTTTTTGCCTTTTTAATTATAGCTTTTTGTGCTTGGTGTTGGTAAAGCATACATGTGTCTTCACTTTATGGATCATTGTAGGTTGAGAACTGATAGTTTAATTTTTATGATGAAGTAGAAGGACCATCCTCCTAATTACTATACACTACATTCGAATTTATATCAACACCACTAGAAGAAGCCCCTTGGTATTTTATTATTTATGGAAATCTCCTAGATTAAAAATTCCTCTCAAATTCTCTTTTTTTTATGGTGGTGAATTCATTGTTCAAGTTCTTTAATGCCATTAATACTTATTTCATGGAAGCTATTTCTTAGGGATAAAGGGAAGATAATTTATGTATAGCAAGTGGTTCTAGTAAGACTGGTGTTGTAGGGTCTAGAGGTAATGCTAATATTTTCACTACAAGAATTGGAGCTATATTTGGCAAATGTGTAATTATCACTAAGGTTTGGGTATCTTGTACTAACTAAGAGATATCTAGAAATTATGGTATAACCACTTTGATAGGAAGTTTTCCTATAGCAATTAGGGCATTTTATACAACTATAGTAGCTAGATAGATCTACAATAAATCTAACACATTGAACCGAAATATTTTTAGGGCTAGATCTGGGTTGAAAGCATAGGTATATTAGATGAATGATTGACCATATATTGGCTTGAGCACCTATGGAACTCTTTTTTAGGTTCTAGTAAATCTAATATTGAAATTCATTATTGCCTCCTAAGGATACGTTTGAATAGTGATGAATTATGTTAATAATAAAAATAGATTAGCCAACTCATTGAATTCTTGGACAAATCTTCTAGCAAGTTGAGCCCATGAATTAATGCTTCCATCTTGAAGGGTCTGGTACTAGTGTAGTACCTTGCCTTTTAATGACAATATCATAAGCCTTATCATAATATCTTCATCTTGGATACCATGAATGGAAGCTAAGGAGCATACATCTTGACAATACTCATACATTGTTTTTCTGGTATCGTCATAAGTTGGCAAAGCTTTGAAATTTTCTTGAGGAATAGAGTTTTCATTTAGTAGATTGAGTGGCCTAGTGATATTCCAATTAGGAAAATTTTATTGAGGTAAAAGCTAAGCCATTTTTTTAGATATGATGGAATGAAAAGATCTTGGGAAGCCAAAATATATGGAACCTACACTCTCTATAGGATTCGATGGACGAGATGATGAAGGTTTATCTTTTGAATCTTAATGTTGGTAACTCAAATAATTACACATGTTCATCCAAATTTTTGTTTGTTGACCTTGTGATCATAAGCCTGTCGGTTAAATGGTAGTTGGGTTATTTTATGAATATTTCATTTTAGTTGAGTCACTAAGTGATTGTGAATATGATGTATCAGAGCATAATATCACCAAGATTCTACTCAATCAATGAGGTGATATTTGTGTCCCATGAGGTATGCCAAAAACTCTTGGTCTAAAATCTACCTAGGTGGATGAGTTGCACCCTAAAAATCTTGGCCAATATTTAAAGACCCAAAATAAATTTTGGATCAACTTCTAAATAAGGTCAATTCCTATGAAATTGTCTAAACTAACCAAATGGGGATTGTAGATGAAAGAAAAAATGGGTAGATTTAGAAGCTATAACTTGAATTCAACAACAACAAGAGACATAATAACATGATATTAACATTCCTTTAACTAAATTAAACTACCTAATAGACTAGCCATCATTCAATATTGCATAACATTAATAAAATAAGCACATACATAGCTAAGCATTCTAGGAACTGAACAAATAGTAATCTAATGAGAAATCTAGATAACAAAACAACTTTAATAGAATACATTGTTCATCTAATTTTAACAAAAATATCTAATAAAAAATCAACATACATACATGTTCTGCAATATTCTTAGATGGAGGTCAAATAACACTTCAATTTTTATTAAGAGACATATAACATTTGATCATAAAACTTATGCAATTGTAAAAGCTAAAGATTCAACCCTTGAAATGGGTTACATTCTAGTATATATAGTTTGACATTACATTTTTTTGGATTAGCATGATTGCCTTCACAACTACAACACGTGTGCACTCCTTCATAACTCATTTTGGTGCAACTACAATAATGTTGTTATATTTTTTTCTATTGAAATTATTGCCAAATTCATATTATCCAAAATATTAAGGAAATAAATATAGTATAAAGGCTAACTATGTTTTTGGTACCTACATCTAGTCTTGAACACCCAACATCTACTGAAGCCATGATAGCCTTCCTCCTAATGTGGACAAAGGAAACATAGGTGCATTCACAAGGCCATGCAGGGTACCCTTCACTAGAAATAAGCACAATGAAGACCACACTCAGGCCCCCACTACTATATTACAACATGAGGTTATGAAGAACTAACACAAAGGAGAATTGAAAAATATTGTGACACTCAAGGCATCCAACTACAAGCATTGGAAGTGAATAACCACACAAGTGATTCCTTGGTGACCCATGTCAAAAAATTAGATATCCCTAGTGGCTATCATGGGGATGAAAATTCATACCATCACTACGACTCTACAAAGACATGTTGATATAAAATTGAATTACTAGAGACTAATGGGTTGCACCCTCTAAGTGGTGGTCTGCACACTATCTTCTAAGCTTCAAGGAAGCATCCATGTTTGGAAAACATGTAACAACCCACATTGTTACTCAACTTAAATCAACCCAAGAGAGATTTATTTTATTTAAATGTAACTACCCATCAGGTAGAGTTCATAATTAAGGATCATTGGATAGTGAATTCATATTAAGTCACCAAGAGTTTTACGACATGGTCAATGTCACTCTTGAAATAGGAGTGACCAACTCCAATAAAACCTTACATACCTTCATGGTATAAGGTTGTCAAGGTAATCATCATTTCTATCCATATTTAGTTTGTTTTTCTCTCTTATTAATTAGGGATATTTATTTAAGTCCTCACTTAAATTAGTTAATCATAGCTTAACTCATAATTACATTTATTTTTATTATCATGATATTTGAACATACCCACAACATAAACCATACAAGTATGAATACCACATTCATATCTTAACATTGCATGAAAGTATAAAATATTGCATCAAGTAAATTACATTTTAAAACCATCTCATGGAAATTCAATTTCAACATCCATAAACTATCTAATAAACATCACATAGGAATGTAAATATAACATCCATATCAATTGCAAGATCAATATAAAGATACTCGACACAACATATATCCTAGGAACCCTCATGGGGAATAAACCTAGCCTCCAAAAATATTGCCTCACATTTCATAAATTCAATTGTCACAATTACAATAATATAAAATAATCCCATGGATCCTTTATCTAAATCATGTATACAAATAAACGAATATAATAGATCCTTTTTCTAAATCATCCATACATATAAGGAAATCTCACATTCCCTTTTTTTCAATCTATCAATACAATTAAAAACATATAAGAATCTCACCATTCTTATGTCCAAATAATTATGAAATGATCATCGGATTCATATCAAGGAGAAAACTCATCATTTATCATAGTACAGATTACTTATCGTTACAAGACCAAAGAGGGAACCCCATAAATTTCTTCAAGAATGAATTTCAATTTCATTCTTCAGGATCGAAAATCATTCAATCTTCCATAAGATGAATTATTCTAAATACATTAGAAGGATTCACTAAGTAACCATGATTATATCTATAAAATATGCTTAAATCATATAAAGAGGAAACCCATTCCTCAAGAATTGATCTTCCATCCATTCTTCTCATAGTATAACAATATTAAGAAGCTTATTTCCAATTATGGCAATAACTTCTCCATGTATTTTATACATGTAATATTAAACCAAGAATAGAACCCTATCTATTCTTTTCCTTATCTTTTCATCCTAGATTTCATGCCTTTGAGAGGGTCCAAAATCCTCTCAAGAATAGATCATCTATTCTATTCTTACAACATCAGAATTATACCAATTTCACCAGCCCATAAATCCTAGAAATCATAACTAGAAAATGGTCATAAAGGATCATTAATCGTATGATAAAAACAAAGTGAGGAAACCCCATAATTTCCTCAAAGAATGAGTTCCACACTCATTATTTCCTTAACTACACTCTTTCTACAAAAGAGTGTTTCTACATGCCAATATATGTAAACCTAATCTACTCAATATTTTTATAATATTGATAAAAGGTTTACATTAGAATTGTCTACAAATTTGTATCTAGAATCCCATCATTTTTCTACCTAAAAATTGATCCTATATAACATTCAAGTTTTGCCAAAATTGATATTATGGATGCATACAATATTTCTCAAATTGTTTCACCTTTTGATATCAAATTTTCCTAAATTTGATCTTGTGGATGCATTTAACTATTTCACCAATAGTTATCAAATTTTTAAAAGGTTTGCTCTAAGATACTCAAATCTTGGTCTATCCTTAAATTTAAGTTTTAGCTCTAGCAAAATCCCACTTTAGCTGATCAAAATTATCCTTTTCAGTTATCAAATTTTCACACGGTTTGCTCTAAGATACTCAAATCTTGGTCTATCCTTAAATTTGAGTTTTAGTTCTAGCAAAAAACCTCCTTTAACTGATCAAAATTATCCTTTTTCTTTATCAAGATTTGGGTTAAATAATTATTAAACTTAGGTATCTTCTCGTCCTAGCCTATTTATCTTTTTTTTTCTCTCTAAATCAATGTAAAAAAATTGCAATCAAAAGCCTCCCTTGTTTAATGTCAAAAGCCCTAAATAATTATTGAACTTAGGATATCCTTCCCCTCATAACCTATTTATCTTTTTTTTTTAATTAATATTAAGGGGTTAGAGTCAAAAGCCTCCTAATATATTAGGGCAATTACACTATGGATTCAATATCAAAAACCCTAAATAATTATTGAATTTAGGGTATCCTTATATTACACTATGGGTTCAATATCAAAAGCCCTAAATATTTATTGAACTTAAGGTATCCTTCCCTCATGGCCTATTTATCCCTTTTTTTTAAATCAATATATTTATCTTCTATTTTTTTTTAATCAATATAAAGGGGTTAGAGTCAAAAGCCTCCCCTAATATATTGCACTATGGGTTCAATATCAAAAGCCCTTTTAAATCTTTGCACCTCGAGCTTACATCGAAAGCCCCTACAGAATGTTACATCACCTTTATATTCTTTAAAATTATTGCCCCAAATCAACCGGGCGGTAGTGTCAAACATAGTTTCAAACATCCGAGTTGCCTTTGGCTTCGATTCGGTTCCACTTGTGTTGAGAGTGTGAACCAGCAAGTGATAATGGTAGGAGGAGGAGGAGCAGGTGTGGCCAGTAATGCAGTTGATTCTTTCAAATCAACAAAATAAGTTTATTGTAGTTAGCACAGTAGTCTGATGAGGAAGAAGACATTTCAAGTAAATTTGCCTCTTCTGAGAACAGGGAACTACTCATGAAATACCCATAGGTATGTACAACATGGCTTTTCCCTTTTTCAGCTTTTGTGGTTACTTGTTTAAATCCATTGATGTACTAGGTATAGGCGATGGGAGGTGTATAATGCCATCTTCGAGACTTAGATGTCTAAAAAATCAAGCAATTTTGATTCATTCCATGCCTACTATCATGTAAAGGTACTCTGCAGAGATATTGCATTGGCAGTTGTCAATATATGTCCAGGAAATTTAATTCAAGGAGCTGAAACAATGATCTGATTTCAGTCCAAAAAAACAAAAATATTTTTTTTCTTCCTTCATCATCAGTGAAATGTTATACAGGACAACCTTGTGTCTTCTCAAACGGAATGAAAGGGAAACTATTATTCTTTTGCAAAAACACAGTTGTAAAAATCTTGTTTCTCGACATGTTGCAATTCATTATGTTTAGTAGGGTTTTCTTTCTATTTCTTCTTTTGCTAGTATTTGCCTCAAGTTGTTTGATATCCAGAGGCAAATACTAGCAAATCAGGTAAGAGATTAAAAGCAGCAATAAGTCGACCACAATAAGCACATTTAAGGTCTTTGCAATGCATCCCAATCAAGGCTTCTATAAGGTTATACGTCAGTCCATAAAATAGACTGAGACTAGGGTTCACCATACTGTGCTACTAAGTGAAACCTAGTTTAACATGCATTATAAGCCGATAACAACAAAACCCTTGGCTTCCAAGATCAAGGAGAGAGACTTCTACGCAAGGAATTCCAAAACATACACATTTGGAGTAAGACTTGAAATCAAAATAGGGGTCTATCATCTATAGGCTGAATACATCATTGCTCAGGGTTTCGTTATTTGAGAAGGGAAAGTAAATTATTAACACCATTATATTCGCAGACAAATAGAGCCTCTAAGAAAACATATTAAAATAGGAAAATGCAAATAATTAAAGCCTCAAATCAAAACAAGTTAACAACATGATATTTTCCAACCTGGTTTTCCGGAAAGGTGATCTCTTTAGCTCCTCCTTCAGCCTCCTAGACTCCTCCTCTGTCTAGTCTCCTCCCCGGGCTCGCTTTTTTTAAGCTAAAGCCTTTCTTTTAAAAGGTATTCCTTCCCCCCTTTTCATGAGCCATAAAGGTGGCTCTATTTTTTTAATATTTAAAAGATGCCCCCAAATAAACAATTGATTTCTAACCATGTGAAAGAAAATCAATTAAATTATTTTAAAACTAGAAAGGCATCAAGGTTGGGCTATGATAACAAGTCTTCTTGTTTTTGTGCCCCCATCCTAGGAGCATTCCAAAATGAGAACTATTAAGGGAAATATTTCCTAATTTAAACCGTTACTAAGTAGCCACGAAGAAGGGGAAATAATCCCTTATATCAATAAAATAATCATTATCATATTATTTTATTCTAATGCTTTTTTGGTCCAATCAGAATTGGACTAGTTTTGTGAGCATCTAATTGCATTCAAATTAGGTTAATTAGATTAATTAAACCTAAATAATTAAATCAAACTTCCTTTTGCAAAAGATAATTCTACTAATTAATCTTTCACAAAATACTAATTATCTTTACAAAGCCTTACAAAATCCCCTAATTGCCTTCAAAAACTCTCCAAATTAGTTTGGTAGAGTGTTATTAGTTTAATTAGGGATTTTATGAGGATGATTAGGATCTACAACTCTCTAATTCAATCAATTAGATCCACTTATTAATGCTAACTAGCATTAATATGGTTAGACTACTATTGCAAATCAGGTATTAATTGATCCCTAAGAATAATTAATACCTTTTGTAAAGTCCTAATGGGTGGGATGTGACAAAACATCTGATAAGGAGAAGATTCTAAGTGACCCTACTCCACCTCATGTTATGATGGGAGCTTAATGTGAGGATTGAAATGCGTGTTGTTGACTTCTAATTCCACTTGACCCAAATGCTTCATCAAGTGTGCATGAGTATGCATCACCAAGCTACATTGTTTGGTTAATTCACCTACCTTTTTAGAGCTATGATTTCTTCTTGTAGTGTTTTCTCCTTACAGGTGCAACTTACTAACTCAGCTTACAACTGTAATTTTACAATAGCAAAGATGTTAGCTACTAAGAGATTAGAGATATTTTTTTTATCAGTGTCAAAATTGGATTTGCATTGAGTCTTCCAAATATGAAAAATAACGGTTGCCCTAGTAATGGAGAGAAGAATTTTTTTATTGAGCATCAAATTAATCCCCAATAAGGCTTGATCATTTGTCATAGGCAATGGTAAGGGATAAAGCAATTGTTGCGCTTCACACCAAATATAGTGGGTATGAGCACAGTTCCAAAATAGATGTTGTACTCTCTCTTCCAAACCATAGAAAGGGCAATCACCTTACCATTGGCTCATCCATTTTAGCCTACTCTAAGTAGGTAGACCTTGAAGGACCACATTCCAAAGAAGAATATGGAACTTTTCTTGAATTAGGGTAGAGTTGATTAGCTTGAAGTTTCTCACCCAAGTGGCTCAACTTAACTCTAAGTTCCATTTTTTATTGAGCATATCTACAAAATGCTAACATTTCATAGGAAGAAAGGCTTGCTACCAAAACTTAAGGGTTGGCTGCTCGAAGTCATGATTTCCAAATCATTTCCAATGAGTCCAATAGGGACTAGCTTCTATTGGATAAGATAGAGGTTGGGACACTTGGGAGGTGATGGAAAGGATCTGTATAATTATTGCTTTATCAATAGGGTAGAGGTTAGATTTTGACTAGATTTGCTTCCAATTTTTCCATGAGAACTTAGAAAACTCCCAAATTTCACCCACCATAATCATTCCCATTTTAAAGAGACATCTGGCAAGAAACCAGGGACTCATGCCAAGAGGTTGTACATCAAGGGTGAGGAGTGGTGACCACCATAAGTTATGCTAGAGGAAATCTATAGGGCTATGCTTTGGAGGTGGCTGGCATGAAATAAATTGATACACTTGTTGTCATGCTTTCCAAATCCCTTTGATAATATTACAACCTTCCATTGAGAAATAAGGGTCTTGTGAAATAAAATCAGTGTATGACATATTTGTTCAAATTTTACCATCCACCTGGGGGTTTTGAAAATGCTCCCTCACCAACACCTTCCATGGATCATTTCCTATGATCACCCTTTGCATCCATTTAGCCACAAGTATATAGCCTTGTGCTTGAAGTTTGTGGATTCCTAGCCCACCACATGAAATTGGTCTGTAACAATTGCTCCAAGAGACCATTAGGAGGCCTAGTTTGGCTAGGTTTTATGCCCAAAAAAAATCTCAAAGAATATTGTTCATATTATCAACCCAACATTGCTAGGAGTCATAAGAGAAGAGAAGTAAACATGGAAAGGGGCTAAAATTTTTCTAGCAATCTGGATTTTAGTTTTTTTGAGACATTTCCAAATATTTCCAGTGGTCCAATGTTTTGGTAAATTTATCCATACACCAATCCCACATAGATTTGGGTGAAAGGTCAACACCAAAATAAAATCCCAAATACTTAGATATTTCTCTTCTTTGCACCCACTTCCATGTTGTGGTTATCCAATCTGTATTATCATCAAATCTAAATGGAATAATAAAGTTCTTAGATTCTTGCATTCTTTCACTAGAGGCCCTACAGAAGATGTGAACTATCTCAAGGCTTTTCACAATATTTTGTTGATATACCAAAGGAAAAATCATAGAATCATCTGTGAAGTGAGATTTGAGAAGTTGGGAGCCATATGGAAAGGGGATACCTCTTATCCTCCCATATTTAATTGTATATTCCAGTAGATAACCAAGGGCATCAATTGTAATTAAAAATAGATAGGGGAACAATGGGAAGCCTTTCCTAATTGATTTTTCCATATGAATGCTATTAGATAATTTTGTATTAATAACCACTCTTGTAGAGCATTTGGAAATATGGAAGCTACCATATCGATGAATCTATTTCCAAAACCAAGCTAGTGGAGCAAGCTTAAGATGAAGGGCCACTCTAATTGATCATAAGCTTGATCAAAATCAAGCTTAAGGCAAATACCCTTGAGATTTTATGCTCGAGCCCACTCCATCCCTTCCCAAGCCATAAGGAGATTATCCAAAATGAAGTGAACTTTTAGGAATCATGTTTGCTCTAGACAAACAATTTTTTTATCCACTAGGAGAAGTATTCTGGTCAGAGCCTTAGCCAAAATTTTATAATAGAAATTGAGTAAATTAATGGGATGTCAATCAACAAGAAAATTTGGATTATCTTTTGGGAATGATCCTAAGCAATCCTTTATTAGTGGCCTCCTGAAGGACTCCAACAATAATAGCCTTCTCACACATCCATAGAAAATCAGCTCCTATAGTCTCCCGCATGGTCTTAAAATATTCACTCGAAATCCCATCAATGCTTGGGACTTTTTCATTTGCCAAAGAGAGGAGGATAGAATGAAGTTCATCCTATGAAATAGGTTTGTCCAATAATGCTCTATCTTCTTCAAATACTTTGGGAGATATGCACTATTTACAATATTCTCTAAAAAACTCAACTTTTGTGTGGGGCCTTTCACTTTTGAAAATGGTTGTAAAATGCTCCTAAATGAAGGATGGGAGGTCCTCCACCAAAATTTGTTGTAGGCCAGATCTAGGATTTTTAATAACCTCTATCCTCTTTGATCTATTATTCTTCTTAATGGTATTAAATAAGAATTTAGAACTTTTATCACCCTCATGAATCCACTGAATATGTGCCCTAATTTGCATCTTATGGGATTTATAAGCTTAGAGTTACCTTAAGTTTACCTATTTTCACCCAATTGCTTTTTAGAAGGGATGCTGCTAATATTTTGGCTAAGGTGGTGGCTAAGTTGGTCAACTTCCTACTCCAATTCCTTCTCTTTTTTCCTATGAAGAGAGGCTAGGATTTTACCAAAATCTCGAAGGTAATCCATTGTTCTTTTGATGGCTTCCTACCACCACATAATCCACCCTCTCCCTCTTGAGGGCTTTGGAAAAATATTCCACACTTTCTTGATTCCATTAACACAATATTTGAGCTTGAGAAAGGAAGTGTTTAACTTGAAAGGCAAGTTGTTTTTGGGTTTTCTTATGGGGGCACACCCAATACTCAAGGTAATGGGAAGATGATCTAAAGTTACCACTAAATATATTGGATGAGATATATTATTCTAGAGAATATCAGTATTTTTTGCTACATAGAAATGATCCAATATTGTCATTCTGAAAGCATCCCCACATCATGCATTTCTCCAAGTAAACTAAGAACCATGATTTTTAGCACTCCTATTCCAATTGGGATCATAAATATTCTAGATTATTCTTAACCTAGACCATGATCTAGCCTCTTTTGGTTGTTTGAGTGGAGTTCCACCCCCCAATATGTATCCCTCTCATTCTATCATATTGAAGTCCCCTCCTATTACCTAATCTAATTTAGGAAAATTAAAGCACATCTAATCCCATAGAGCTGCATCATTGGGTGCATAAACAATTGCAATACCCAATTTCCTACCACCAAATATTACCATGCACCACACTACTCTATGCATTGGGTCTTCTCTTGGTAATAAATTAGAGTCCCGCAACTCTTGAGAGAGGCATAGGATAGCCCCCTCTCCCTTCATCATGATTCATACACAAGGACCCCCGATCCCCATAGGGTCTTAAGGGTATTTTTGAGTTTGAAACCTAAAATTTTGACTTCTTGAAATAGTAAAATCTATGGGCAAACTCTCTTTATGATTGTCTAGATAGCAAAATGTTGCTCTCGTATCATGATGCCATGCACATTCCATGACATTGATTTCTTTAAAATGTGTTACATAATATCCCCTTCAAGGATTATACCAATGATACAATTTTATAATAATTTTCTTGGTGCAATATGAATGGTTTTTGTACCCACAACAATGATTCTAAGTGAGTTTTCTTGAGACCTTCACATGATAGTGAGATCCAAATTCCTTCATTGTCATGAATCTTGTAACCTGCATGCAATGAAATATAATGGGGAGTCAGTATCATCTATGGGTACCACTAATATTGGACCCATCTTAATCAATAGGTAAAATGTGATAAAAAGGATGCATGCATGAAATGACATAAATCTATGCTACTATAGAAGCAAAAATGCATAAATTGAAAGATCTAATGTTGAAAAGAACATGAAAATAAGAATCTAACCTTAGATGCAAAAAAAAATTGGTCACCTAACTGGGACCATCTCAAGTGAGATGGTATCTATCTACTGATCGTCTTGGGAAAATATGGTCACCATCGCAAACCTACAACCATTGAAAACCAGGTCAATGCAAGATTTGGATGACCCAAGGGTGAGTTTTATCGATGAATGGTTGATGAATTTGAAGGCGAGTGAATGGATTAAAGCATCCTGAAGTTATGGTATTGATCAAGTAGGGTTCATGGAGACTACATTGAGACTCATGTGGCAACCCACCAACATTGATTCAAGCATCGAGTATGTGTGGTAAGATTTTTGTAGCGCTTCGTTGCTTGAGATTCAAAATTGCATATCTTCTAAACAAAGGGAGGAACCCTCCATTTTATAGTCTCCTTGGCATGTAGTGAAAGAGGTAAGTGGTAATCAAGGGCAACCTAATTACCACTTTGCAGGTGGCAAGGGCAACTGCAAGTCATCAGGCATAGAGGAAAATCAATTGTCGTGTTGATAGATTATCCCACTACTTGATTATTCCTTTTTGAATTAGCATGTGTGCAACTGTCTCATGTTAATATGGTTGTTATGGTACCTAATAATAGATATTTGGGGATATATTATTATATTGTATAAGGGTTGGCATGTGCCACACATAACCCAAGGTTGAGTGTATTATAATATTATATTAGTAGTAGGCTCGTCAAAGTAGAATTAGAAGATGAGTATATAAAGAAGAGATATTTATCATTGTAATCATCAGGGAGATCAATCATATGTAATCATATTTGCCCACAAAGTGGCTTATGGGACTTTGCCCTCCTTAAGTGGCATTCTCATCTTGGGAGATCTTGTGGAGTTATTCCTTCCTTAAGGAGTATTATTGGTGTTTCCCTACCTTAAGGGTATTATCTATCTATGTATCAATTGTGGATTGTTACTGTGGATAATTATTTGTGGGTGAATGATTTGATATTTTTACATAATGATGAATGATTTTTGTTAATAAGAATAAATTTTTGTAACAAGGGGTATTAGAGCAACGATTCTAGGAAAGTGGGGATTTTTTTATGGAATTGTAAAATTAGGGTAATTTTTTTAGAAAAACATCTCATATTTTAGGAGCCATATCTCTGTGAAATTTTATCCAATTCAAACAATTTTTGGATCACTTTGTGCATAATTTGAAGAGCTTTAAAATGAGTGGTCATATGAAAGAATCTGAGCAGTATTGAGGGAGATATGACCTTTTGACGTTAGTCATCTGGAACAAGGGTAGTGGAAAATTTTTAGGTCGTGAAATTTTTGGAAGATAGTATTTGTTAGTTCAGGTAAGCAAAACAGTTGCAATTTATTTTGTTTGAAATAAAAATTGCAAATCTAGTTGTCTATGTGGAATTTTAGCTTCAAATCAGTGGGGAGATATATATTTTTATAAAATCCTAGTTTGCATTGGGGCATGATATATATTTTCATGAAACCCTAGTTTGCATTATCTTGGGGTGTGAACTTATGGAGATACAAAAATTTTCTAGAGAATATGATATTGATGTTAGAGAATGGTGGAAACTATATAAATCCTTGAATTATAATAATTATCTTACTTGGAGCCTCATGCTTTCTCGCTATCTTGGAGGAGAAGTTCTCTCTTGGTTTTATAGTTCTAATAAATATGACTTCACTTGGGATGAAATGGAGCATGTATTCTTGAGTAAATGGGACCCATATAAAAATATAGCTAGTATGAAGGTCACCATCAAGGGATATGAAGAAGAAATAAACATGCTTCAGAAAGAACAAAAGAAATTAAAAAGAAATCTAGAAAATTTCAAAGTGGTAGAAGGTAAAGAAGATGTTAGTGTGCAGACAAAAGAAACCACACCTTTGGTAGTAGATAAATTAAAAAGTGGACAAAGGGATTTGTTTGAATCTAAAAAGTCTATTTTACAAGTTCATGGAAGCATTCAAAATAAAAAGGTTATTATTTCCATTAACCCTAGCAACAAATATAATTTTATTAATATTGCTTTGGCTAAGAGGTTGTAGGTTCAAGCAATAAAAATTAAGGACATACATCTGAAGGGTGATATTGTTCATATTTTTTAAGACTTGAAGATCACCATGGATAAATATGTTTTACATTAAGATTTTCATGCTATTTAGTTGGATGATGTGGATATTGTTCTTGGTTATCTTTGGTTGGATTCTTTGGGTACTATTAACATTAATATGCAAAAGAAGTTTATGAAGTTATGGTATAGGAAAAAGAAGATAACATTACAAGATATTTCTTAGTTTAAGGAGTAAGGATCCAAGGAAGACCAAGAAATGGTTGCAGATAAAGAAATTGAAGAACAAATAGAAGAACCTAAAACAAAATCCAAGAAGGCAGTGGTAGCAATTGAGTCCATGGAAATAACAGTAGTAGAGTGCAAGGAAACTTTGTTAGAAGAGCACAAGGACACACCAAACAAAGGGAATATAAAAGAACAATGTGTAGAAGAAATTAAAACAATAGAGCCCAATTATAAAGATTCAATGAAGGTAGAACATCAAGTTAAGTTTGCACCATATCACCATAGAAACCACCATGAGAGGTAACAATATTGGAGGCATGGATCAAGGAAACAATATTATGGTTCTACATGGAATCATAAGGGAACCAAGTATGACAGTGTTTGGCAGAGAAAGCATAGTGATCCTAGTTTTCAGAGTGGTTCATCAGCATCAAGGAACAAGTGGACCCACCATTAAATTTTTTTAAATATAGTAGTAGAAGCATTGTACCATCACAACAAATTTGGATACTCAAGTGGTAAAATGGTATACCAGCATCAACTTGTTTCACTAGGATGGATGGATGATCGAGATTGATACCCGTTACTAACTGTAGACACAGAAAATTGACCCACTTTTAGTGGGTAATCTTCCTTGCAACCCCTAAGAGGTACCTAACCCTTGCCTAAGGCAAGGATAGGCCTCTCCTCCCTTATACTTGCATGTTTTAGTGCCTTTGGCGATATCGTGCTCTGTCATGACCAAGAGCGATTTCATCAAAGCGATAACGCACACCATCATCACGAGGCACGACTTCGTTGTTTTTAATTTAATTTTTATTTTATTATTGTTGGCCTATTTAAGCCTAGGTCTAAACCCTCCCAGCATGTTTTGGCATCAACTTTGGGTTTATTTTTTCTACCTTTTTCTCTTCGATTTCATCTATAAAAGGAAGGATGTTCTTACTTAAATGATATGTGCAATTTTAATGTGAGATTTTGATTATTGATTAAGCTCACAATTTTTATGATAGCTCACTCTTCTTCCTTTTCTTTTTCTATTGTAAACCAACCCTAAAGTGCAAATTTCATATTTGATATTTAATTGCGTGGATTGGATTGTTGTGTGACTTGGTGGATTCGTGGTGTGGTTCGAAGAGAAAAGAGTGCCCACTTGGACACTTCAATCTTCTTTGTCTACTTCTACGTCATCCATCAAGGTTTGCTTACTTTATTTTTAGATTTTATTTCATCTTCTACATCTACATTTTATTTTTTGTTAGTCTGTAGTGATATCACGCCTGGTATTAGTAGGGCACAACTTCGCTTACCTAGATTAGGGTAAAACAATTCATAGAAGTGAGATCGTGTCCAATCAAGATAGGGCATGACTTCATTGTTGCATTATCACACTCACTTTAGGTGAGGTGCAACTTTTCCCGAGAGCACACCGAGGGCAATTTTCAAATTTTATTTTCACTATTGCATTCCATTTTGCATCTAGATCATACTATTGCATTTTGTTTTCTATTTTTTGGTATTGCATTTATGTTTTATGATTAATTCTCTAAAGGTCAATTTTCAATTTTGTGTTAAAAGTTCATCTAAGGTACCTATGGGGCTTGACTATTGCACCTTCGAGTACTATTACACAACGACCTAAGTAGGTCCCCTAATGCTAATCCCATTTTCAAGTGTTTTATGAGTTATTTTAAAGAAATAAGTATTTCTAATGTCATTGGACCAGAGGTAGAAAAATCTAAATCAACCACAAATCTAGATAAGTGTTATAATCATTTTATTGGTTGAATATCTGATCTAATTATTGATTCTTAGGCATATGAAAGTGAAAAGCATTTAGTTTGCATCTAGGGATAATTTCTGTGCATTTATTTTGTATGTTTTTGCTTTAAAGGTTTTCTAAAATAAACCCTAGGTTAGTGAGCATTCAAAATAAAGAATCATATTAGGTTAGCTCTTGTATGCGTGCATTCTATTTTCTATTGTTATATTTTGTTTTTGCATTGTCCTTTATCTTTCCTAGTTTAGAACTAGAAAGGCTAAACTTAGGTGTTTTTCTTAAAACTAAATACATCAAACATTCCTGAATATCCTGAGGACTTGGAGTGAGTCCTTAAAATATTCCTGGTGAACCCATCCCCCCTAGCACCGAGTGTAGAGCACAACATACCCCTGTGGTTCACCCCACAAAAGGTTCTCTCCTTGTGGATCCAACCTTTTATTTTGGAATTGTATGTGGTAGGGCAGTTTTCCCCCTCTACATATTTTGTGAACCCGATGTGAACACCTCCTTTTCTTTTAAAAATTAAATAAATATCATTAATTTTGCATGTTAGATAAAAAAAAAACATAAAAAAATATAACATCTTGTGCTTGTTTTTTTTGGTCCTTAGTTCCTTCCTTTTTTCCCTAGCCCTCTTCTCTTCTCCTAATGTATTTCAACCTTGGGAGCGAGCAAAGGCCTTTAAGGTTTTATGATATTTTCCAAGAGAATGATCAAATTGATAGAGAAAATTATAATCTAGAAGAAGAGGAAAATGAGGAGACTGATAATAGCCTTGATCCTACTAAGGGACACAATGGGAACATTACCTTTAAATATTTTTATCATGTTTTATATTTCATGGAATGCCATAATGAGGCTTTACTTATGGCTATGGAACAAAAATCTCAACTCGAAAGAGGTGAGACTCTTCTTCCTCCTTCAGTCATCTCTCCTAGGCATTTTCATGATAACCCTTTGTATGAATATTTGAATCCTGGTAATCATGCCCATAAACATAACCTATGCCACTACTATAACCCCCAATGTTGTAAGAAGTCCACAAGTTCATCCAACAAGTAGTTTCACTCAAAATTATTTTCAATTTCCTTCTCAATATGCTAATCTCAACACTTTTTCCTCTATTCCACCAAATGTTAGTTATCCTCTCCAACAAGGTATCACATATCACAATAGTATCAATACCTCCAGCATAAGCCAAGTGCCTTTTCAACAACCTGCCTATACCCCTGCATTAGGTAATCTGGGGGCATTGCACAATAGTGATCCAAAAGTACAAAAATTAAAAAATGTGGTAAAACAGTTGGCTTCAAAAATGGATATGATTCAACCTTCAAGTTTCACTTACAATTATAATAAAATGTGTAATCAACCATTGGATCCTATTGTTGATGCTAGGCCTTATCCTAAGCATTTTTCCATGTTAGTTTTGCCTATATATAAGGGAACAGAAGATTTGATTTAGCATCGAAGAAGATTTAGAACAGCTTGTCATGATCTCATCTATTATGATATGTTATTACTAAAGATGTTTCCTAAGAGTCTTTTTGGCATAGTATTAGAATGGTATTATCAATTATCTAATTATTCTTTGAGGAATTTTGAGGAAACAACAAAATTATTTGTTCATCAATTTAGTGCATATATTGAAAAAAAGTGTTGATGAAAGATATTTACAATTTAAAATAGAATAAAGAAGAAAGTTTTTCAAAATTTCTAGCTTGTTGGAGAATGTTAGTGGGTTGGTTAAGACATCTTGCACCTCATAAGTATATGCTTGAGATATTTAATAGCAATTTACAAGAATAGTTATCTTATGAATTAGAAACTACAATCATCACATCTTTTGATCAAGCAATTGAATTAGCAAAAAAAGTAGAACAAGCTCTTATCAGAAGAGGACAACTCAAAGTGAAAGAAGATAAAACCATTGAGTCATAGTAGAAGGATAAGTATGTTTTAGGTGATGGTGTAATGTATAGTAGGCTTGTTAATAATGTTGTTAACAACCTACAAAAGATAATACTTCAAAAATCTCCACAAAGGAATTTTACAAGACTTGGCATACCTATGGAAGAAGTCCTAAAGTAACTTTTAGAAGCCAATGCAATTGATTTACCTCATATAAGGAAACCAGATACTATAGCTAGTTGGTACAAGGTAGGACAACATTGTGCATATCATAGAGTAGAAGGATGTTGGACAAGTTCTTGTAAGAAATTGAAACATGTGGTTCAATATTTAATTGATGCAATACATCTTGATGTAAGAAACTCTCAATCTTCAAATAGTCAACAAAAGTCCACTACTAACCAAAATGTACCCAAGCAAGGACAATAGGAAATTAATCAAGTATCTTGTAAAAATGTACCACATCATTATGATAACCAAATGGTTGGTATGGTAATAGCTACTTCAAAACAACAAGTGCAGAATCAACAGATCTAGCTGTCTCAACAAGAGATGAGTTTTTTCAGCAAATATTTCCTTCTTAGAACTTTTGCAAAATTCTCCTACTCATGGAGAAGCCTTAATAAATATTCTAAAACATCAATCTATCCCTCCAGTTATTTACCCTAGTGATATGGCCAATGTTGTAATATTTATTGGGACACATCACATCACATTCTCGGATGACAATATTTCTTCCTTAGACCTACGTAGGGATTCTTCTCTCTACATTACTGCATTTATTGGGAAAACCTTTATCAAAAGGGTTATGATTGATAATGGTTCTTCCCTCAATTTATGCACGTATCAATTTATCCAAAATTTTGTATTAAAATAGGAAGATTTAACTAAATCTGATGCAATCATTAATACATTCAACACTGAGTCCCAAGAAGCTTGTGGCGCTATACCTCTCCCCCTTAAATCTGGACCTAAAATTTTAGGTACACTATTCTATGTGGTACCTTGCCTTGCATATTTTAATATTTTTATTGTATGTCCTTGGATTCATGCAATGAAGGTCGTCCTTTCTACTCTTCATCAATGTTTGAAGTTTAAATTTAAGGATCAACTTGTCACCATTCCAAGCGACCTTCATTTATTCGAATATTGTTCAATGGTTGAATAAGTTCAGTTTGGTATCAATGTTTTTCCTTCAGTTTCATCATCTATTTCTCCAAGTTCCTCATCTCAAAAATTTGAACAATCCAATAATCTAAAAGTGAGTGAGGAACCTCTAATCAAAGTTCCATCATGGGATCAAGACAATCAGTTTCTTCAATAACCTCTTTTGGATATATCTCATCAAGGTTTGGAGCAGAGTAATGAGGATAAGGATCCCCCTTATCCCTCTAACATCTTATTTTGTAATATGATAAATTATGTGTGTTCTAATGATAAATATTTTGCTTCTCATAGAGATCTTGCAAAGTTAGGGATTGTTTCTCCCTATATTAAGAATGCTAGTTTCATTCAAGAATGTATAGATTATCATGTTATGGCTTCTAAATAAGGAGCTATGAAGGAGTATCTCCGTGATTATAATCATTGAAATTGCTTACCTTCTAGATTTTTCTTTGATGAAGTAGTCCCTTGAATGCCTATTATTTTTGTTAAGATAGGAGGTACAATTAGAATATGTGTTGACTATCATTCTGATTTCTTGTTTAACATAAAATAAAATAAAATAAAATCCATCATTAATTGGGTATGCATTTGCATTATCATTCCATCATACCTATTTTATTTCTCATACTGCATTATTTTCTATCATACTTTGCATGGTTTCCTGACATTTTGTTTTCTTGCACTTATGTTTGCCATAATTGCATGGTTGCTTGTTCATGATTGCTTATTCACATAGCTTCTGGGGATTCGCAACAATGGCATGTGATGATACCTAGTTAGGTCATAACTCACATGCATTACACTTTTCACTAGGGTTCTGATGCCTAGTGAAGCCCCAACCTAGGGCCCATGCATTCTCATCCCTTCTTCTCTTATTGTCTTCCTTTGTTATTTTCTTCTCTTATCTCTTCTTCTTGTGTCCCTTGACTTTGAAAGTTTTTACAATGATTATTATCTCTCTCCAAAGTCAAGGAATAATCCTCTTATGGTATATCCTTGTCCTTTACATGATTCTTATTTCTCCTTTGTCTTCTTTGCTCAGATAAGGATATATGTTCTTCCCTCCTTTGTTTACATATTTCCTCCCTCTTGACTTTTCACTAGCTAAAATTTCAATTTGAGGGCACACACGCACAATTTTCTCATTATTTTCTTCCTCTTATTTCTTCTAGCACATGCACACACTCATATTATATTATGCTTAGATTGATTGGTCTATATACATACTCTTACACACCCCTATCGAGTAGTAATTGCTAATACATCATTCACATTAGCAATAATATATCACACCTATTGGATTATGCTTTTTTTAACTCAACGGGATAAACACCCCATTACAGGATAATCTCCTTCGCCATTTTAGTAGGCCTCGGTGCATATCCTAGCGGGTAATCACCCCACAATAGTCACTATCGATAAATCATCCATAGCGGGTTATGCTTTATCATTTGTACATTTAATAAATCACTCATAGTGGGTTACACTCCATATTTTCCCTATCTATTCATTTGTTGGAGCAAAATCTGCCTTTGGTTACGTTTGCGCCCAAGACTTTGCCAACATTGAAAGACCAGGTTAACACAGAGTTTACCTGGTTCAATATCCAGAGGAGGCTGGTTCCTTGCTTCTTTTAGGAAAAGGGAGAGAGAAGGAAATGCATAAAGAGAGGGAAATATAGCTATTGCTAGAGTTTATTAAAGGGTGCAGATTAGATAACAGCAAAGCAACTTATTACAACCTTTTACAGAGAAGCATAAAACTGAACCGCCAAAATAGAGAAACTAAACTTCTGGTAGAAATCTATTTAAGTGCAAGCTTATCTGTGAAGTTAATTTTAGATCTAGCTAAACTTTATTGCAGGAATTTAGAGTAAGAATTGATGTAGGTTACATTCAATCTAGATTTATATAGCAATCAAAAATACATACATACTTGATTTAGAACACCAATGAGCCAGGAACCAAAATGGATGATATTTATTAAGCTTTCAGAAGTTTGTATACATAGCCTTGTAAACACCTAAGAGTTGACCATTTGTTTGGGTCACTCATTCTATATATAAGAGTTTTACATAACAAAAAAACTAAAATTTGTTACAACATCATACCCGTAGGCTCATTCTAGTAAAGAAGTAGTTAAGAGAGCATGGAGTTTTCAATTGGAAGTGGTTGAGATCTTCTTGTTATGGTGATCTTCCTTAACCTCTTTAGAGATGTCGTGGTCCACCTAGCCTTCAAAATATCATGCCATCATGACTTTCTACCTTAGTTCTACCCTCAACCTTCAAAATGTCATGCCATCATGACTTTTCACCTTAGTTCTACCCTCAACCTTCAAAATATCATGCCATCATGAATTTCTGCCTTAGTTCTACCCTAGGCCTTCAAAATGTCACACCATCATAACTTTCCACCTTAGTTTTACCTTCAACCTTCAAAATATCATGCCATCATGACTTTCCACCTTAGTTCTGCCTTCGGCCTTCAAAATGTCATGCCATCATGACTTTCCACCTTAATTCTACTCTCAGCCTTCAAAATATTGCACCATCATGACTTTCCACCTTAGTTCTGCTCTTAGCCTTCAAAATGTCATGCCATCATAACTTTCCACCTTATTTCTACCCTCGACCTTCAAAATGTTGCACCATCACAATTTTCACCTTAGTTCTACCTCAACCTTCAAAATGTCACACCATCATGACTTTTCACCTTAGTTCTACCTTCGGCCTTCAAAATAATGTACCATCATGACTTTTCACCTTAGCTCTGCTCTTAGCCTTCAAAATGTCATGCCATCATGACTTTCCACCTTAGTTTTGCCCTCGACCTTCAAAATGTCACGCCATCACAACTTTTCACCTTAGTTCTACCCTCGACCTTCAAAATATCATGCCATCATGAATTTCTACCTTATTTCTACCCTTGACCTTCAAAATGTCATGGCATCATGAATTTTTCACCTTGGCTCTACCTTAGCCTTAAAAATGTCATGCCATCATGACTTTTCTCTATACTTAGCAAAATCTTGAGAAGATTACTCCTTATTTCCCTGGATGTGGTCATTTTGACCAATATTCTTGGTGCCTCCTAGGGTAATTCTATCAATAAAATGTTAGAACCTAGAGCCTTTATCCATTGGGGAATGGAGTAAAAAAAACAACTTAAGAAAAAATAAGGGAAATAAGGGGAATGATACCAAGCACAAAAATACTTTCTGCTTTAGGGTGGTCATTCTTCCGAAGTATCTTCTTCATTAGATTTTTTTGCTTCACCTTGACCAGGAGTTGTTGCACTGCTTGACGAGGCTTTCTTAGCCTTTTCCTATTTGTCCTTTTCTTTTACTACTTCATTATAGGTAGTGTAGGCCTTCCTCCAGGTTTCCTCATCTATATCTACTTTTTCCTTGAAAGTGATGTACAGATACTCCAACTCTTCAACCTTGTCATATGATAAAGTTTTTGATTTCATGTACAACTCATGTAGACAAGAGTTGATCTGGGTAATATCTTGAGCCATGCTGAATATTTGTTCTTCTTGAACAGGCTCTTCCCAACTATCAATTTTTGACTCATCTTCTACAAATTTCTTCCAAGCGGCTTTCAGTTCATCTTCAATCAGGAGATTTGAATCTTTGTCCTAGAAGCTAGGCATGCCACATTTTTATCCCGTGCTCTGTATCTAGTTATTGCTTGGGTGCTATCTGCCAGGACTTGAATTTTCGTAGCTACTGATAGCCTCATTGCCAAGAGTTTGACTGATGCTTCGAATTCATCTTCCACTTGCCCTAGCATATTTTTGATTTTGAGCAGATAAGATAGTGTGGGCCTTGCCTTCAGGGTCATCTTGTTGACGCTTCCAATCATGTCTCTCCTGACTGTCCTGGCTTTCTCTTTAGATAGCCCATTGGTATTATTAGCATTGTCTATGAGCTACTTTTTAAGGTCCTCGACCTGATATTGCAACACTTGGATCTCTTCTTTAGCTTTCACTACTTTCTCTTTGTAGGGGGCCACTTCATTGAACATCAGCTCCCATTTCTTAGCTTCATTTTTTAAAGCCTTTTCGATTGTTTTTTGTTGGTGCAAGGCTTCTTCCAAATACTTTCTTGCTTGTTCAGCCTGGAGGTACTTTTCTTTGTAAAACTCAACATTTAGATAAATGGTTCCCATGTGGGTCTGGGCCTTGCCCCACTCATCATCCATTGGTAGCTGAGTGATATCTTCCATGGTTACCTCAGCTTGGTAGTCCTCCAGGGTCATTTCTTTCTCTGGCTTCTGTATGAGTGGGGTCATTTTCATAGTGGAACGTTGCATGCTGATGGGATCCAACATTGTTCCTTCTCTGATATGGGCTATATCTTTAGAACTTTGGGAGCTCCATGATTTCAGCCATGTAGCAATATTCAAGGTTACCTTTTTCAAATTTTTGAATTTAGCAATGGTGGGGTTGCTCTCGAGAGAAGTGGTATGAATGGCTTGAAAGCTTAGTAGGTTGGTGGAGTAAGGGAAAGGAGTAGTGGCTAGAGAGGCCTCTATATTTGATTGTTTGGTGGGAGAACCTATGGGGGTAGAGGAAGATGCTTTTGGAGTCTAGTGAGTTGATGGTGGAGATGGTGGAGGCTGATGAGTTGATGGTGGCGATGGTGGAGGTTGATGAGTTGAGGTGGGAGATGCATTACCATGACCTTCAGAATGGGAAGGGGAATTATTTTGGGAGTGAGAAGAGGAAGAAGGAGTATCGAGATTTATAGGAGACATACCTAAAGCTTTTGGAGGATTGGTGTCTCTAGTTCCCTGTGACTTCTCTAGGTCCTCGGTATAAGCTTCTGCTATTTGCTTTAGACTCGAGTCATCGACACCAGTTGCTACTTTTTCTAGGATTTGTTCCATGCTAGGGGTTCCTTTTGTTGTGGGAGGCTCTTCAGTCATCCCAACCACTTGTTCATTTATCTCCTGATGCTCAAAATTTTACTTGAAGCTCTCCCCTATTCCTTCTTGGTCCCCTATTTCTTGATGCTCCCATGATTCTTCATGTTCCTCTGATTCTTCATGCTCCTATGATTCTTTAGAGGGTGTTTCTTCTCATTTTATTTTCTTTTGGTCTCCTCCCTTTGACACTTCTACTTTTCACTTTCTTGATTCTGCTCTCTATCTCCTATGATCGAGTTGAGCATCATCATCGATCTCTATATCATATTTGGAAGGGAATGAAACTTTGAGGTTTCTTTTCTCTAGGGACCTCCATTTGCTCAGTGGCGACCCCATTCCCTTTGTCTTTTTTAGTATCTATTTTACCTTCAATTGGTTTGATGGGGATGCCATTGATGCCCAGAGGGACTTTATCTACAAAAGTTTTAGACCATTCATCATGATTCTCATCGTATTTTTCTGAGAAGGCCTTGTCGATATTTGTCCCATACCTGGAGAATGTTTGTAGGTGGCATCTCATTTGCCACCATGCTAATATCTTAGCATGGTCCCAATCTTCCCATCTTTTCTTCATACTTTCGATGGTCTTGTTACTTAGCTTGTGGGTTGGGTTCACCTCAGGGCACCAATCTACCAAGTGCAAATAGAAATCATGCCATGGAGGTAGTGGCTGCATTTTTTCAATGTGCCATTCTAATGGTTGGTTCTCTTCATTGTTCCTACCTTGTTTATCAATTGGCCTATCCGATGAATGAAATTTCTTGAATGGTGCCTTATTGAGGGTGGCTTGCCTTTGAGCGAATTTATATTTAGGATCATATCTCCATTTTTGTGGTAACTCTATCAACTTAATATTTCTCAAAGTTTGAGCAATTCGCTCGTGGTCTCCTTTTTTGACACTGATACACCCTCAAACTAGAAGGGCATGAGGCAAGTACCTATCTTACCAGCACCTGTACCAAATCTAATATTGATGAATTCAATTTACCTTACGTATTCTAGAGTGAATAATCACTTAGTAACATAATAAGGCAACAAAAAGGGCTTCTCCATGAAGCCATAGAGTTTGATGACCACTCCCTACATCAAAATAAACCAGTCCCCCTCTTCTACATGGAGGTGTTGCAAAGTATCTCTCATCTATTGGGGAATTCTTGGCATGGTACCATACATGAGTTTCAATACGGGGCCCAAGAATTCCATATTAAAGTGATAGTATGAACCCGCATTTGAAAGGAGCGACGTCCACTCACATACAGGCAGGAGGTCTCCCTTTTGGTCCTTTTGTGTGGTAGGGATAAAACCCAAATTTTTTACCTGAAAGAAGAAGAAAATCCATACCAGGTAAGAAGAGAACCTGAAGGCATCTAGGATATCTTTCTGTAGCTTGAAGAGCCCTGCATGCAGCTACTAGGCTAGGTATGCCAACCAGTCGAAGAATATTGGCACTCTGCTTGGGTCTACACATGCTACATCATAAAACTTGGGATTAGATATGCATTGTGCTATCACAACTTGCCATCCATAGACCTGTGTGTCTATTTCTAGCCCTACCACCATGGCTAGTATGGAAAAGAGCTCCTTGTTCTTGAATTTGGCCAAGGGAATTGGGGATTTTGGCATGGCTCCCTCGGGAAGAGAGTCTAACAAATGCTCTTGCAGGAATAGCTAGATGTTTAGGGTATTGGTGTAATACTTCGTAGAATTAGTAGGATCAAATGGAATGGGGGTTACTATAGGCTTCCTGCCATGGGTGAAGGTGGCCCTAATTGAGTCAACGTCGAGCGTGAATATGACTCCATTCTTGGAGTTTCTCACTATTCTATTCTTAACATCATAGAATTCTACCATGGCCCTGATTAACTCGGGGTAGAGGTGGACCTAGGGGTAGATGTACCAGTAGAGAAGAGAGTGGTAAGGGAACATGCTTGGGCTTGATGGGGAGATGTTTGTGGTGATCTTGGTTGCTATGTCCTTCCAAATTTTCCCTAGGTCTTTCCATGTCAGCTTTGTATCAGTGATGTGGCTATCGGGATCCATGAAACTACTTCCATTTTTGTATGATGTTCATTTCCTCTTTGAAGTAGTATATGGAGGTGTGGTCATCATGGTTGTATTCTATGTTTAGGTAGTAAAACCAATTTTTCATACTTAGCAAAGTGTTGCAGAGCATTCTGAGAGAATAGGGAGCACAGTGAGCAGAAGAGAAACAATGTAGAAGATGAAAGGGTGATGAAAAAAATATTTGTGATATAATCGATTGTGCATGCATGTGCCAAGGTGACATGCAATAACTACGGTTGGTGGCACACACCCCAATACTATTTTTGAACATTTTTAGGTGCCTCGATTTGTGTGCCTCTTCAAGAAGCCAACTACCATGTATTACCATTTTGCTTTGGGCCAATGATATTGCTCCACTACTATCCTAGGCCAATAAATTGGTGTCACCTCTACTCTAGACCAATCAGTGGGTATGATGATACCTTAAAAAGTGGGACTTTTTATAATGTCAAGAAAACTACTTTTCCTACCAAAAGTTCTCAATTACTCTGAGGTGGCCTTTGGGCATCGAAATGTCATGCCATCATGACATTTTTCCTTGGAGTGGCCATCGACTACCAAAAGTCATGAAATCATGACAATTTACATTGAAGGGGCCTTTGAGCATTGAAATGTCACACCATCACAACATTTTTCCTTGGAGTGGCCATCGACTACCAAAAAGTCATAAAATCATGACAATTTACATTGAAGGGGCCTTTGAGCACCGAAATGTTATGCCATCATGACACTTTTCTTGGAGTGGCCATCGACTACCAAAAAGTCATGCACCATCATAACATTTTTCCTTGGAGTGGCCATCAGCTACCAAAAAGTCATGAAATCATGACAATTTACATTGAAGGGGCCTTTGAGCACCAAAATCATGCCATCATGATATTTTTCCTTGGAGTGGCCATCGGCTGCCAAAAATTCATGAAATCATGACAATTTACATTGAAGGGGCCTTTGAGTGCCAAAATATCATGCCATCATGACATTTTTCTTGAAGTTTACTTAAGAAATAAGAAATATTTACATAAAATACATAAGGTAGAGGGAAACATTTTACTTGTAGTACAACTTCAGGTGGAAGTCATTGACTGGGATAGGTTGAACCTAGCCCTATTCATTTCTCAGTTGGAAGGAGTTTTGTTATTTTTCCTCTATTACCTCGAAAGGACCTTCCCAGAATACATCAAATTTATCATGATTTTTAGGTTTTGACTTCTTTTCATTCCATCTTAGGACCAAGTCTCCCACCTTGAAATTTCTCAGAGTGGCCTTTTTATCAAACCATTTTTTGTGGTAACCACATGTTTTTGATAGTGGTCATAGGCTTACTCCTTTTGTTCCTCTAACTATAGGAGTTGGATCAACCTGTTCTCCATTGGTTCTGCTTCCTCTGTGCTAGTCTGATTGAGTAATTTTAGAGCTGGGATCTCTATGTGTATTGGAAGAACTACTTCTTTACCATAGACTAGAGAGTAGGGAGATGTGTTTATAGACTTCTTGATGGTTATTCTATCAGCCCATAGTGCTTGATTTATCAGAGAGTGCCAACTTCTCTTGTTGTCCTTTAGGGTTCGCTTCAAGATCCTGAGCAAGTTTTTGTTTGTTGATTCGGCTAATCCATTTCCCTATGGATAATAGTTTGAGGATGTTTTTAAGTAAATCCCATATTTACATGTAAATTCAATCATCTTGGCACCTACAAAGGATGAACCATTGTCTATGACCAATGCATCTGGGATACCAAATCTCATGATCAAACTTTCCACAAATTCCATCACAACCTCTTGGTCTACTTTTTTAGTGGGTATTGCTTCTAACCACTTCATGAAATAGTCGATAGCTATCAGGATGTACTTATATCCAATGGATGAGTTGGGCTCTATTATTCCAATAAAGTCCAATCCCCATTGTTGAAAAGGTTCTTCAACTTGAATGGACTTTAGAGGCATCAAAGCATTCCTATTTCTCCTAACATATCTCTGGCATTCTTCATAGTTTCTTGTTATTCTGAAGGTGTCTACAAATATAGTTGGCCAGTAGCATCCAGTTCTAATGATTTTTAAGGTAGTGGTCCTCCTAGAGTAGTGTCCTCCAGATGAGCCACCATGGAATTCCTCCAAGATCTTTTATTTCTATTCTTATTTATGCATCAAAGCAACACTCCATCCAAATTATTTTTGTACAACCCCTCAGGTAGTAGAGTGTATTTCAAATCCTGGATCTTGTACCTTCTTCTTTGTGAAGCATTCAAGCTTGTTGGGCATTTTCTAGTTTGGAAGTACCTAATTAATTCATCTACCCAATCAAGTTACTTTGAAGGTTGATCATCATCTGAGGCTGCTTCTTGAGTTTGGCAAGCCACGTATTCTGATGAAGCTTGCTTGGTGAGCTCTTGACATAGTGCTCTACCTCTTACCAGCTTGGTTGGGTGTATCTCTACATTGTATTCTTGTATATTCATCACCCAACCTACTCTTTTATCACCGAGTTCCCCTTGTATGATAAAGTTTCTAACATCGGGGTGAACTACATATACTATAGTCCTACTCTGTGAGAGGAAATACCTAAATTTTTTTAAAGACTTCATTATTGCGTAGATCTATTTTTCAATGAAGTTATACTTCTCTTCATGTTCTTGCATAGTTTGACTCAGAAAAGCTATGGGTCTTTCTTCATTGTCAACCCCTTTCTGTGTGAGCACTACGGTGTAGCTTTCTTGTTCACCTACAACGTATAGGATGAAACCCCTGGAGTAGTCTAGATTTACCAAGATGGGGGCTTGAGCTATTTGTTCCTTGATCTACTGGAAGGCCTATTTCCTTGCATCTATCCACTTGAACTCGATATCTTTCTTCAACAACTCGGTCATGGGTTTGATAATTTGTGTAAAATCAGCTATGAATTTGTGCACAAAGTTGATTTGGCCGAAGAATGACTACAAGCATTTTTTGTTAGGGGGGAGGGGGAGTTCTAATAGTGCTTTCACCCTATTAGGGTCTATAGCTAGACGGAACTTAGAAACAACATGGCCGAGTAAAATTCCTTCCTCCATAGTGAAGATAGATTTCTTGGGATTTATGGAGATGCCAAATTCTCTATATTTTTTGAACACACTCCTGAGATGTCCTATGTGATCCTCTTTTCGGTGAGAGAACACTGTCATATCATCTAGATATATCACTATTATTTTATTGACGAGTTCTCCGAATGCTACATCCATAGCTCTTTGAAAAGTTGCTCCAACATTGGATAACCCGAAGGGCATTCTCTGGTAAGCAAATGTTCCCCACTTGGTTGTGAACATGGTCTTGAATTGATCTTCATCCTTGACCCATACTCGATTGTATCTTTAGAAGCCATCTAGGAGTGAGAAACTTTCTACTCTTGCTATTGTGTGTAGGATTTGGTCGATCTGTAGGAGAGGGTAATGGTATTTTAGTGAAGCTTTATTCAAGTTTTGGAAGTTGATGCGCAACTGGACGTATCTATTATTCTTTCTAACTAGGACTAGATTAGTGACCCAAGTCGAATGCTTGATTGGGTAAATAATTTTAGCTTCAAGTAATTTTAGTAGCTCTTGCTTCATCAAAGCTTCGATTTTAGGATTTACCTAGTCATTGCTTTTATCAAAATGGCTTTGCACCTTCCTCAAGTTTGATCATATGTTGGATCATTTCTTTGGAGTAGACCTTCAGGTCACCATAAGTCCAGGCAATGATGTCTAGAAACTCTTTGCATAATTCCCTGATCTCATCCAGTTCTACTTCCATAGTGTTCACTCCTACTTTGATGGCTTTATCAGGTCCCATTTGAGCTTCTTTGTATCTATGCTTGTCAACTTTCATTTTATGGCCAGTTGACCTATCATTGTTATCAAATAAGCTTTCAAGGGTGACCAACCCTTTTGGGATGTGATTGTTCTTTAACTAGATCATACTTACATCCTCCTCATCTTCGGTTGTCCTATTGCTAGAGCAGTTCATCTCATGGATGAGGAAGTCCACTATCTATTTGTCATTCTCAAAAACTTTCCAGAAGGTATCCCTATCTAGCATAGAAGGCCTGTAGATTAGCCTAACTATTTTTGACTTTTGGATGACATTGTTGATAGGGCAGAAATTTACCCCTACTGAAGCCAACAAGTCTGCATGAGTATTTTTCTCTCTTGGAATTACCTTGAGGTTCAAGGACTCAAAATATTCTAGCAAGTCCCAAACTTTATTTCTATAAGCCTTAAGGTAATGTTGCTTGCTTACACATTTCTCAGTTACCTGGTTCACTATCAGTTTAGAGTCTCCGAAGATCTGTAGCTGCTTGATACCCATATTTTTAGCTTTCTTGAGGCCTAAGTAGAGTGCTTCATACTCTACTATATTATTAGTACAACTCCAAGTTAACCTATAAGAGAAGACTTTCTCTTTTCCTATTGGAGAGATTAGAACAATGCCTACTCTAGCTCCATTTTTACATCTAGCACCATCGAAGAAAAGCTTCCACAACTGATCAATAGGTTGGTTAACTAGAGGGGGAGAAATGGGATCACTTTTCTCAGGTTTTAGAATTGTGTAACTCCCAATGTCAGTCTCGATCATGGCATTGAAGTCTTGGAGAGAGAACTAGTCTTCCTCCTATAATACATTTAGAGCTTCTTCCATCAAGTTCAGGTCCTCTAGTTCCTCTATCATCATGTTCATAGTGGTGGATTGTTTGCCTTCCTCTTCAAGTCTTTCGATATGAAAATTTGAAGGCTTCTCATTAAATATTTTCACCCTTTTTCCCTTGAATGGAATTTCCAGATGTGATGAATCTAATGATAAATATCCTCCTATCTTGGCGGTGAACTCCCTGGAGAGGCACATACCAAAATAAGGCTCTAAATCTACTACCACTACTTCTTGTATAACTATGAGTTGAGGTAGTCTATGGAGAACTATTGGAATATCTTTAATTACTCCTACTATTTTCATAGGGGTTCCATCTAATTGCAAGACACCAGGGCTGCTCCTTGTATATTCCATTCCCATGATATCACATACTACTTTGGGCATCACAGTGGTTGTAGCTCCAGAGTCTATCATACAGTTGTGAACTACCCATCCTTCCATCTAGAGAGACAGATAAAAAGGAGGTCTATTTTTTCCTTGAAGTGGATGTTAGACTAGCTTGTGTAGAATCCATTTGAGTTGGGGTCTTATTCTTATTCTTCATAGACCTCAAGGATTCTTGCAATAAGTCAATCTATCCTAGAAGCTGCAAAGCTTCATACATAGTTGCCTTGGAGGGGGTTTTCTTCATTTCCTCGACTATGTTAAAAGGAAGGGGTTCAACACTTTTCTCCTTCACTATTGTGTCATACTTATTTATGTACCCCTGAGTAGCATCAATCCTTTGATGCTTAGTCAATGAGGGGTATCTCAGTTTATCTCTAGCTTGTTCCTATATTTCTACTTCTTTCTATCGAGGTGCTTCCTTACGAGTTTTTGCATCTCTCTAGCTTGAACTCGAGGGAGATTTTTCATAAGAGGTCATTTTCTCAATAGGGTTCCTTATAGGTGAAGGCACCTTCAAGGGGTTGAGCTCTTGGGGATCAACCTGTAAGGGTTTCTTTCCTGATATGGTAAGGATAGCCACTTGTTCAATAGAAGGCATCATGAAATTATGATTCTCTTCTCGGATCATATTTACCTGACCTTTGAGGGTTCTCTCAACCTTTTTGATAGCTATCTTTTAAACATGGTGTTGATGAATCATGCAAGAAGTTTCACCATGGGGGTCATTACACGTGGAGCACCAGAAGTTTGACTCTATCGAAATATTACTAGGTTCACCTTCTTCATTGGCATAAATCAGTGTTAGATTTTTCATAGCTTCTACCACTAGTGGAGGCTTGATATTTTGTCACTTGTGGGAACCTTCTTGGTTGGAAATTCCTTTCTGCTTCTCTTCTTTCCATTGACGTAAATTTATTTTCCAGAGTTTTGAAAGATGCTTGTAGATCCTGAAGAACTACAAGTTGAAGATCTGGGGTTGATGGAACTATTGCTATAGGGAGTGCAGGAATAGTAGGAAGCATTGGAGGGGTAGGGGGTGCCTGTATTACTAGAATATTAGGTTCTCCAATCCATTTTGGGAGACTAGTGCTAGAAGTTAAAGCAAGAGTTGGGAAAGTAGTACTAGATGCTTGAGGTAGATCTAGGAAAATTGGCATTATCATTTTTATCAAGAACCTCCCAATAGTGATCAGATATCTCTCTGCTTTTTGTGCTTCTTGATAAATATCAAGGAAGGTAAACACTTGGGACTGCTTGATGGCCATACTTATATCTGAGTTGAAAGCTCTGAGATAGTAATACATTGACTGCTCATTAGTGGGTCATAGCCCATCAGGTACTCTCTACCATGTTCGACTGAACCTGATGTTGAAGTCGATGATCTCCTCTTACAGGTGTTTTTGGATAACAGTAAACTGATTCAGTAGGGAGAATGGGTCTACATGCTCATTGAATTCTTCTACTAGTTTACCAACAAGTTGGGCCCAAGTAGATATAGTTTGGTTGTCAAGGGCTCTATACCAATAGAGCATTTTTCCTTTTAAGGAAATGACTAGAAATCTTATCATAACATCTTCTTCAATGATATTATGTATTGGGGCTAGTGTGGCTACATCTTGATAATGTTCATAAGTCATCTTTCCAGTACCATCATACTAGGGTAGAGCTTTCAAGGCCACTACTAGAATTAGATGTTGAGATACTAGATTCAAAGGGCCTATGTGGTTCCATAAAGGGTAAGGTAGAATTGGCTGATTTGCAGCCATTGTAATTATAGTTCTATCAGATCTTATAGATATATGGGTAGCTAGAGTTAAAGTTCCACTAGCAACAATACTAGGGAAGGCTACTAGGGAAAGATTTATGTATCCTATATTATGGGTATATGAAGAAGTTGTTCTAGCAACTAAAATAGGATTAGCTCAGAGGCTACCAAGGTGTAGTTCGAAGAACTCTATGGGTTCTTCTAAATTTCTTGCTTTAGATCTGGTTATCATAAAATATGGTATATAACCAGAAATTAGGTAAAGGCTTTCTTAGGGTTCCTTTCTAGTGTGGAGTCACCAAGTGATTTATAAAATATTAATAGGGCAAAGCTATTCACCAGAGCTTTGATCTATATACTACATGGGATTTGTGTCCCATCGAGCATGCCAAAAACTATTGGAGCAAAATCTACCTTTGGTTACATTTGCGCCCAAGACTTTACCAACATTGAAAGACCAGGTTAACACAGAGTTTACCTGGTTCAATATCCAGAGGAGGTTGGTTCCTTGCTTCTTTTAGGAAAAGGGAGAGAGAAGGAAATGCATAAAGAGAGGGAAATATAGCTATTGCTAGAGTTGATTAAAGGGTGCAGATTAGATAATAGCAAAGCAACTTATTACAACCTTTTATAGAGAAGCATAAAACTGAACCACCAAAATAGAGAAACTAAACTTCTGGTAGAAATCTATTTAAGTGCAAGCTTATCTGTAAAGTTAATTTTAGATCTAGCAAAACTTTATTGCAGGAATTTAGAGTAAGAATTGATGCAGGTTACATTCAATCTAGATTTATATAGCAATCAACAATACATACATACTTGATTTAGAACACCAGTGAGCCAGAAACCAGAATGGATGATATTTTATTAAGCTTTCAGAAGTCTGTGTACATAGCCTTGTAAACACCTAAGAGCCGACCATTTTTTTGGGTCGCTCATTCTATATATAAGAGTTTTACATAACAAAAAAACTGAAAGTTGTTACAACATCATGCCCGTAGGCTCATTCTAGTAAAGAAGCAGTTGAGAGAGCATGGAGTCTTCAACTAGAAGTGGTTGAGATCTTCTTGTTATAATGATCTTCCTTAACCTCTTTAGAGACGTCATGGTCCACCTGGCCTTCAAAATATCATACCATCATGAATTTCCACCTTAGTTCTACCCTCGACCTTCAAAATGTCATGCCATCATGAATTTTCACCTTAGTTCTACCCTCGACCTTCAAAATGTCATGTCATCATGACTTTCCACCTTAGTTCTACCCTTGACCTTCAAAATGTCATGCCATCATGACTTTTCACCTTAGTTCTATCTTCGACCTTCAAAATGTCATGCCATCATGACTTTCCACCTTAGTTCTACCTTCGACCTTCAAAATTTCATGCCATCATGACTTTTCACCTTAGTTCTACCCTTGACCTTCAAAATGTCATGCCATCATGACTTTCCACCTTAGTTTTACCCTCAACCTTCAAAATGTCATGCCATCATGACTTTTTGCCTTAGTTCTACCCTTGGCCTTCAAAATGTCATGCCATCGTGACTTTCTACCTTAGTTCTACCCTTGGCCTTCAAAATATCATGCCATCATGACTTTCCACCTTAGTTCTACCCTTGACCTTCAAAATGTCATGCCATCATGACTTTTCACCTTAGCTCTACTCTTAGCCTTCAAAATGTCGTGCCATCACAACTTTCCAACCTTAGTTCTACCCTCGACCTTCAAAATGTCATGCCATCATGACTTTTCACCTTAGTTCTACCATTGGCCTTCAAAATGTCATGCCATCGTGACTTTCTGCCTTAGTTCTGCCCTCAACTTTAAAAATGTTGCAGCATTGCTACTTTTCGTCTTGGCTCTACTCTTAGCCTTCCAAATGTTGCACCATCGTGACTTTTCTCTACACTTCAAATTTTTTTGAAAAGATTACTCCTTTTTTCCCTGGATGTGGTCATTTTTACCAACACCATCTCAGCAAGTACTACACCCATAGTGGGTTTTCACTCCATATCTGAATCTTCTCTTTGGGCATAACACCCTTCATTCAGTGTTCTTGATCAACTTCTCTCGATTTCTATGGTTGAATTTTTTGGAAGATGTTCTTCTTGTTTTTCTTGTTCTTCTTCTTCTCTTCTCTTCCCTTCTTATTTCTTCCCATTTATTCTATTCATACATGCATTTCATGCTAGTTGCATTATATTCATGATGTACCCAGTGATCATTGCTCTGTTGTTTGTTTTCTTGCTTTTCTCTCTATGTTTCTGTGTTTTGCTTTTTTTTTCTTTACTTTTTTCAAGTTTCTTAAGGAATGTTCTCATGCCTCGACCTCACCCCTCATGACCACCACTCGATGAACTAGAAGTGCTATCGTATTTTCTCTCCCAGAGCTCTATTTTCTCTCCTCTTTATGGTAAAAATAAATTAGGGTTTTACCCCATTTTACCCCTTTTTAACCCTGTTTCTTTCTATTTTGTTTTTACCCCTTTGCTTCGATCAATTGTCACATTTCTCTCTCTTATTTTACGTCAGTTGTTTCGATTTTTTTATGAAACGCCACTTTTTTCATAAAAACTCAAGGGGGCACCCCATCCTATAGAGACATTAATGTCCCTAATGCCTCGATTTGCATGTAAAATTATAAGTGTCCAAAATGACACCATTTTTGCACCACCCCTTTCTTCTAACCCAACCACCCCATTTTTGCTTGTTGTTGTTTTCCAGTGTGTGTGCCTACATCCTTTATTTGATGCATTTACTAGGCCATAAATGCATCAAAGAGGGGGCAAAATGTAGACACAAAAAATTGACCCACTTTTAGTGGGTAATCTTCCTTGTAACCCCTAAGAGGTCCCTAATCCTTGCTTAAGGCAAGGATAGGCCTCTCCTCCCTTAGCCTTATCTATTTTAGCACCTTTATATATCATGCTCCGTCATGACAAGGCACGATTTTGGAAAAGCGATATCATGCACCGTCATCATCTGGCGCGACTTCGTTGTTTTTAATTTAATTTTTATTTTATTGTTTTTGACCTATTTAAACCTAGGTATAAACCCTCCCAACATGTTTTGGCATCGGCTTTGTGTTTATTTTGCTCGTATTTTTTCTTCAATTTCATCTATAAAAGAAAGGATTTTCTTGCTTAAATGATATGTGTGATTTTAATGTGAGATTTTAGTTTTTTGTTAGTAGTGTGTGTTTGTACGGGGGGGGGGTTACGGGGGCCCCCCCCCCCCCCCCCTTACAGGGGGGGGGGGGGGGCGCCCCCCCCCCCGCGAGAAAAAAAAACCAAACCCGCCCGGGGGGGGGGGGAGAAGACAAACACCAACAGGGAGGAGCCCAGAGAGGGGGGGGAAAAAAAAATATTATTCCCCCCCCCCCCCCCCGCCAGGGAAACACACACAACACCACCCACCCCGCCCGGGGGGGGGGGGAGGGAGGCCGGGGGCCCGGGCGAGGGGGGGAGGGGAGGGGAGGGGGGAGACAGGGGGGGGGGGGGGGGGGGGGGCCCGGCCGGTCGCCGCCCCCCCCCCAGCCCGCCCACCCCCCCCCCCCCCCCCGCGGCCGCCCGGCGGGGGGGGGGGGCGGGGGGGGGGGGGGGGGAGCGCGGCCCACCGGGGGGGGCCCCCGGGGAGGCGGGGGGGGGACGGCGAGGGGAGAAGAGAGAGGGGGGGGGGGGGGGGGGGGGGGGGGGGGGGGGGGGGGGGGGGGGGGGGGGGGGGGGGGGGGGGGGGGGGGGGGGGGGGGGGGGGGGGGGGGGGGGGAGGGGGGGGGGGAGTTGTAGGGTAGCTTTGAGGGGGTGGAGCGGAGAGCGGGGAGAGGAGAGAAGGAAGGGGGGGGAAGAGAGGGAGAGGGGGGAGGGGGGGGAGGGGGGGGGGGGGGGGGGGGGGGGGGGGGGGGGGGGGGGGGGGGGGGGGGGGAGGGGGGGGGAGAGGGGACCGGACCGCGCGGGCGGGGGGCGGGGGGGGGCGGGGGGGGCGAGCGGCGGGCGCGGGGGGGGGGGGGAGGGGGGCAGCGGGGGCCCGCCGGGGGGAGGGGGGGGGGGGGGGGCGGGGGGACGGGCGACGGGGGCGCGGGAGCGGGGCCCCGCCCCCACCGCCCCCACCCCCACCCCCCCACCCACCCCCACCCACCCCCGACACACCCCCACCAGACCCCCGCGCCCAAGCGGGGGAGGGGGGGGGGGGGGGGGGGGGGGGGGGGGGGGGGGGGGGGAGGGGGGGGGCAGGGGGGGGGGGGGAGAGAGGGGGGGGGGGGGAGGGGGGGGGGGGGGGGGGGGGGGGGGGGGGGGGGGGGGGGCGGGGGGGGGGGGGGGGCGGGGCGGGGGGGCCGGGGGGGGGGGGGGGGGGGGGGGGGGGGGGGGGGGGGGGGGGGGGGGGGGGGGGGGGGGGGGGGGGGGGGGGGGGGGGGGGGCGGGGGGGGGGGGGGGGGGTTAATGTGAGATTTTGATTATTGATTAAGATCACAATTTTTATGATAGCTCACTCTTCTTCCTTTGCTTTTTCTACTACAAACTAACCCCGAAGTGCAAATTTTAGATTTGATCTTCTATTGTGTGGATTGGATTGTTGTGTGACTTGGTGGATTCGTGGTGTGGTTCTAACAGAAAAGAGTTCCCTCTTGGACACTTCGATCTTCTTTTTCTACTTCTGAATCATCCATCAGGGTTTTCTTACTTTATTTATGGTATTTATTTCATCTTCTACATATTTATTTTATTTTTTGTTAGTCTACAGTGATATCATGCCTGGTATTAGTAGGGCACAACTTCGCTTACCCATATTAGGGTAAAATAGTTCATAGAAGCGAGATCACATCCCATCAAGACAGGGTGCGACTTCATTGTTGTGTTATCGCGCTCACTTCAGGTGAGGCATGACTTTGCCTGAGAGCACACTAGGGGCAATTTTCAAATTTTGTTTTTACTGTTGCATTCCATTTTGCATCTAGATCATACTACTACATTTTGTTTTCTATTTTCTATTATTGTATTTCTATTTTATGATTAATTCTCCAAAGGTCAATTTCTAATTTTGTGTTAAAATGTCATCTAAGGGACCTAGGGGGATTGACTGTTGCACCTCTAAGGACTGTTACACATTGGCCTAAGCAGGCCCCCTAATGCTAATACCATTTTCAAGTGTTATATGAGTTATTTTGCAGAAACAAGTATTTTTTATATAATTGGACCAAAGGCAGAAAAGCTAAATCAACCACTAGTTTAGATAAGTGCTCTAATAATTTTATTGGTTGAATATTTGATCTAATTATTGATTCTTAGACATCTGAAAGTGAAAAACATTTAGTTTGCATCTAGGGATAATTTTTGTGCATTTATTTTGTATGTTTTTGCTTTAAATATTTTCTAAAATAAACCCTAGGTTAGTGAGCATTCAAAATAAAGAATCATATTAAGTTATCTCTTGTATGCGTGCATTCTATTTTCTACTATTATATTCTATTTTTGCATTTCCTTTATCTTTCCAAGTTTAGAACTAGAAAGGCTAAACTTAGTTGTATTTCTTAAAACTAAAGACATCAAACATTCCTGAATATCCTATTCTTGAATATCCCGAGGACTTGGAGCGAGTCCTTAAACCGTTCTTGGTGAACCCATCCCCCCTAAAACTGAGTGTAGAGCACAACATGCCACCATGGTTCACCCCACAAAAGGTTCTCTCTTTGCGGATACTACATTTTGTTTGGGAATTGTACGTAGTAGGGCAGTTTTCCCCCTCTACACTAACATTTCTTAGCAAATCATATTATCTTGTTTCTTCATATGTTTCGAGGGAAAAACATTTGTAAGGAGGGTGGCATGTTAGGGTACCTACGAATAGATATTTGGGGATATATTATTATATTTTATAAGGGTCGGCATGGACCACAAATAACCCAAGGTTGATTGTATTATAATATTATATTATAATACAATATAATATTATATTAGTAGTAGGCTCGCCAAAGTAGGATTAGAATATGGTTATATAAAGAAGAGATATTTGTCATTGTAATCATCAGGGAGATCAATCATACGTAATCATATTTTTTGATGAAGTGGCTTATGGGACTTTGCCCTCCTTAAGTGGCACTCTCATCTTGGGAGATCTTGTGGAGTAATTCCTTCCTTAAGGAGTATTATTGGTGTTTACCTACCTTAAAGGTATTATCTATCTATGTCACAAAAATCCATGTGATGCTAAGGTTGTCCTAGTGGTTTCAAATTTCTTAAGGACCAGTTGTGTGTGCAATGAATGTTCATTTATCATTATGAGTAAGGTCTGACTAATCAATTGGTAGCTTATGACAATAAGTTAGCTCATTTGAGAGCATCCATAGGTATGTACAAAAAAGGGTCGCTAATGTGATAGATGTGGTGCCATGCATAAGGATACCCAATTTCTAGGAATATTTCATTCAAACCATTTTTGTAATGAGGATCACCCCACAATTTTTAAAACACTAAGAATTCTAAGGATTCAAGCTCCTTTTCCTTTTTTTATTGCATTTGATTTTGGATTTTGGGATTTTATTTTTGAGTTTGCTCATTTTTGTATTGGAGCAACATGGATTTTTTATTTATTTTGGGATAGTTGCTCGTTTTGATGAGGAGCAAGGGATTTTTATTACCTTTGGGTTGCTTTTGGGATACTGGCTCATTTTTAGGAAGAGCAAGGGATTTTTTTATTGCTTTTAGAATGCTTTTGGGATACTTGCTCGTTTTGAGAAAGAGCAAGGGATTTTTTTGGATGCTTTTTAGATACTTGTTCATTTTGAGGAAGAGCAAAAGAATATATCTATATATATATTAAAATGAAGGTGGAGCTTGTCCTTTTGTCAACTCTTTAGCATTATAGATCGTGCCCATAATTGAATGAACAAGGGAAACCTTTCACTTTAAAGAAATAGCAACTCATGACTTCGTCATTCCTAAGGTTCACAAATTTTTTATGTGTTTTTATGTGTGGTCCAAGAGGAAACTTGATTGACCAAAAACAAGCTATGACACCTAAGGATTGTTCAATTTTTTATGTAGGTTGCTTATAACACTAGGGGTGGTTGAGTGATTGAAAACATGGAGACTTTGTTTAGAAAACAAGGTGTTATGCAAGCTGTGGTGGTATTTTCCCTAAAATATTTTGATAAATAAAAGGTGTACATAAAATAGTCAATGGTTGTATAATCATCATTGTTGATGACTATACGGTAACTATCCTGTCTTATGTGAACCCCTTAATCATCAAAATATCATAAGTAAAGTTTCAAATTATTGTGGATGATGAATTGGCAACTAATTTTTGACCTAAGGTGCCCCTGATTAAGGCAACAAGACATTATGGGCTAACAATTATCCACACTAACCAAATGATGATTAATATGACAAGTGATACAAATGAATGCAAATGATATGAATGCATGTATGCAATGAAAGTTGGATGCATAAATTGAGGTATGAAATGCAATGTGAATGATTAAGATTTTTTTATTATTATTATTTTTTGTTTTTGTTTTTTTTTTTTATGTGTTCTTATGGTGATCTATCCATCCTACCGGATTTCATGGATAACTAGTCATTGCAACCGCTAGGTGACTAGAGTAAATCACTAGGTACAAGGTTCACTTAGGGATCTTTTGACCAAAGGAGTTTTGTGCCTTTGGAGATTTTGAACTGATTTGACCAAAGGGGTGTTCTTCCCTTGGAGCATTTTGAATTTACTATGACCAAAGGAGTTTTCTTCCTTTGGAGCTTTTTGAATTGCATGTGACTAAAGGAGTTTGGTTCCTTTGGAGCCTTTTGGATTGAATGTGACCAAAGGAGTTTGGTTCCTTTGGAGCCTTTTGAATTGAAATATGACCAAAGGGGTTTGTTGCCTTTGGGGCTTTTGAACTGATATTTGACCAAAGGGGTTAGGTTCCTTTGGGGATTTTGACCAAAGGGATGCCCCCTTTGGAGCATTTTTGATTGAATTGACCAAAGGGGTGTCCCCTTTGGAGCATTTTGGATTGAATTGACCAAAGGGGTGTCTCCTTTGGAGCATTTTGAAATGATATTTGACCAAAGGGGTTAGGTTCCTTTGGGATATTTTGAATTGAATTGACCAAAGGGATACCCCCTTTGGAGCATTTTTATTGAATTGACCAAAGGGGTGTCCCCTTTGGAGCCTTTTGGATTGAATTGACCAAAGGGATGTCTCTTTTAGAGCCTTTTGGATTGAATTGACCAAAGGGGTTTGGTTCCTTTGGAGCCTTTTTTTTTGCATGGGGAAGGTGTGATACCTTAAGCATCCCCATTGTGGTCCTGGTGGATACCAAGGTTTTGATGAGATGAGGTGGGTGGATCGTCTATGGGAAAGTTCCCCTTGTCAATAACATCTTGGACCACATTTTTAAATGCGTAACAATTGTTGATGGCATGGCCCACTTGCCAAAGACATAGGTAATAATAATATTCCCTATATGACTTGGTTTGTAATTTTTGGTATTTGTCGAATGTATGTCCGGTAAAACGATTATTTTTGCATCTTGCAACTTGTGAAAGATGGTCGTCATGGGCTCATATAGAGGGGTCTAGGTATGGGGTTAAAAATTTGAATGAGATTGTTCATGTGGGTGAGGTTGATGAATTTAATGAGGTGTATGATGTTGATTAGGTTGATTATGACTCAATTGTAGCTTAATTTTTGTGAGGTGATTCAAAATTTGTTGTAGAATGAGTAGAGTGTATTGGTGAAGAGGTGGTTGTTGATGAGGAGATGGTTGAATGATGGTGTGTTGTGTTTATGGAGAACCATAAATTTGATTGAGTGGATTTTTGGGTATGGTTATGATGGGTGGAGGCAATAATGGAAATACCATACTGGTTGTATTCAAATAAGTTCTAGCTGCATCCATATTCACATACATGACATGATCGTCAGATGATGTGGATAGCTCACTCCTAGGAGTTTATGAAATGGAGGTATGAGTAGCTCTTTGCATCATATCTATGTATGAAGTGGGGGAAACACTAGATGGTCTGGTATTCAAGTTCAAAGACATAGTACTAGTTACACTGACTTGCCCTACCGCCAAAGTGGTAGGGGTTTGGGAGGACTGAGGTGGAAACTCCATGGATGAGGGCAACTAATTCTAGACTAGGGCTAGCTTTCTAGATTGATTACGGGTTGTTACCATGTTCTAAGAGTGGGATGGATGGAAAGTATAAAGGTATGTGTGTGAATATGTGGTGAAAGCATGAAAAAACAACACGCAAAGCAAAGAAACAAACAAGTCTGTTTCTATTTTTTCACAAGGTTTTGATTTTTTTTTGTTTTTTGTTTTGGTAAACGATGTGCAATGTTTACCTCTAAAAGTGAATCTACGGATTTCACCCAGATGTTCTCACACACTTACTTGGTGATGAAATCCAAGTATTGAAACCCATCAAGACTTGGTGATGAAGCCCAAATCCGATGAGGGAGCCTAGGTACTACCAATCCTCATCGAGTTCATCGTGGGTAGCTATACACACTTCAAAGAGGAATGCATGCTATTTTCCATGGCTACAATGGTTATTGGACTAGCCTTGGCCAAATAATGGGGTAATTATTGGTTTTGGTGATGGAATCCAACCTTACCAATGTTCATGTGCAAGTGTGTGAGGGTTTTGTTTATTATGGTGTGATGCAAATTAACATGCAATTCTGATTATTGCCTATATGTAGAAGCATAAAATAGATAGGTACAATTAGAAAAATATCAGGGACCCAAAGGTAAATTCTATACCAAGCATGTAAGGGTTCTAAAATATAGATTCAACCATAATTGGGTGGTTAGGACTGGTCAACCACCATTATGTGGTTACCAAACCATGGGTTCATGGTTGGAAATCTCCAACCACCAGTCTGTGGTTGTGATTGTACATCATAGCTGAAACAAACTGAAATGAAACGTGACTGTACATTAGAGATGAAACAAACTGAAATGAAACATGACTGTACATCAGAGCTGAAACAAACTGAAATGAAACCCCAAATAAATATGCCTAGAATATACCTAGCTACACAATATAGATGATCTAGGATCTAACCTAAAATGCAGTTTTTGATTACCTTTTTTTTTTAATTTCAACCTAGCCTAAGACCTATATGCATACAACAAACAGTACTGACAAGGTAGACATTCCTTTATTTTTCTTGATAAAATTTTAAAGCAAAAACAAGAGAGGGTTTTAAATGTATGGACCTATGGTCCTTTCACTTCTCCCTGATATTTTTTGAGGTAGATCACAATGGGAGATGACAATCACAAGATGCAAAAATATGAAAGAAAGATATTTCAAAAATATGCTATAACTAGAAATAATAGAAATGAATACAATATTGTTATGGAGGAAATACAAACTCCATGCAAGATGATACATAACCATAATGTGCTCCATCATTAATGGAGTCACCCACTACTCCTACTACTACCTACTGACTTGCTTATCGAACTCTTACAATGCAGGCTTCTTATAATGGAAGATAGATTCCTTGGTCAACACTCTACCTAGCTGTGCAAGGGACACCTTGCACATTTACAACTTGCACATTGACACTTGTGCATTTTTTACATTTCATGAAGTAACTAGATAAATTTCCCCTAAAGTAATCTAATGTCCTAAGTACGTACCTAGGAAGGTACATTTACATGATCCAAATGATGTAATAGACTCTAACTCTAACACTCCCTCCTATTTGTCCAACCACCAGTCTACAATTTTGTAGGGTTCCAACCGTCGGTGTACAATTCTATAGAATTATAATCACTGATCTACGATTCATCAGGTCTATAATTATGTGCTTATGGTTCCTCAGGTGTAGGGTCAAGTCGAAATAATCTTTGGGATCTTCATGTTCAATCCTTGATCTTTGTGGCTCGAATATAAAAACCTGTAACAACCAACAACATAAAAACCAGTAAACAAGAAAATACAAGGCATCAACAAAGGAACCCTTTGGGGGTCCCACAATGATCACCATTTCTATAGAAAAATAATTGAACACAAAACACATGAAATGGAAAAGGAAAGATTGTAATGTTAAAAAAATGATTTTCTTTGTATTGATACAGGGGAGCCTTAATCTCCTCGTTTTACAATGCTTTACGTTAATGTTTTAGGGGAGATATTACAATACTCTCTTTCCCTAAATGTAATGCTTTTAATGGTGGTCTTCCAATTCTTCAATAAACTACTGGGTGTTCTTCGCTCCTCTACTACAACTCCAAAGGTGAGTGGGCTTTTATATCCTAGATGTAGGGCCACTCCTAGCTTCAATATTTCTTCAAGTACATATCTCTTGCACACATGAAACTCAAACAAGGGTCAGTAGCACCTATATACGTGATTAAAAACCAATGTAAATAAAACCTTGAAAGGATGCTTGTAGAAAACATAGAAATCAAAATTGGAATGCCTTGTTAACAAGTTACAATCTTACTAATCTACGTCATTAATTTTTTTTTTATGTATTCTAAGTAATCGTGGGTGTGTAGTTGTGGTTGGGTAATCACGGGAGTGCAGTTAGGCAACCCCAGGAGGGAAGTTAGGGAATCGTGGCAGGGGGATTAGGAAATCATGGGAGGGTAGTTGTGATTGTGTAACTGTGGATGAGTGATTGAGGCTGGATGATAGAAAGTTCCAAAAAGGACACTCTAGGACTTTGAGTCTTTGACCTCCTCAGGATGCGTGTGAGCTCCTATCATGATTCTAGTAGCTTGAAGGTGTGTTCCTTAAACCTATTTTTCTTGATGGAATGGTGTTGCTTTTATTGGTAATTTTGGATTTTGGAAGGAAAATATAGGTGGCAATCTAGGGTTGCCAAGTGGCAGGGACTAGGCAACCACCTATCCTAGGTAGTTGCAGTGAGTCACTTAGAGTGTCTCACTTAGGTGGAGTGGTGGCATGTGGGTAGGTGCAAGTGGAGTGAGGTGTGAGATGTGGCAAGGTGAGGGGTAGTGGTGGCTAGGACATGTGTCACATGGGGAGACAAGGTATCCTAGGGGGATTTTCTAGATTTATTAAAATATAGAAAATAAGATAATGTGCAGGATTTTTATACGTAAGTTTAGACTTAGGCATATATAATTATGCAGAATTATGATGTGCAATGTGGGTGAAATGTATAGTAATTGATATGCCTAACTTTAGACCTAGGCATATATTTTATTACACATAATTATGTGGTGAAATGCAAATGCCTAGATTTTGGTGTCTACACAAACATAAAAAAAGGTGAATGTGGATGGAATTGAACAATGATATGGATGTTTTCCCTATGAAATTTTAAAAATTAAGTGTTGTGCATAAAATATCTAGTGGCCAGATGAACACCATTACTAATGGTCATACAGTATCTATTTTATCTTGCGTGGACCACTTAATAATAAAAATATCATAAGGAAAAGTGTAGTGATGACAAGAGAAAAAACATGATCAAGACAAATGAAAATCATACACACATGGTGATATTCTTAGTGCTTTTAATAAAAGACTAATGCAAGTGTAGTGATACAAATACCTAATGCAATATGATGACAAGTGTAGCTAGACAATGTGGAATGCAAAAAATAAAGACACCTAAATGCATGGTGTAATATATGTTAATGTTCAATGCAATAAGAGTGTTGAATATGCAATGCAATGGTAATGCTATATTTTTGTGCTTTTTTTTATTTTATTTTATGCATAAAATACCCATTGGTGGAGAATATTAAGGGCTTCAGGCTCCTCAACACCCTCAAGTGAATCTAACCGATATGTTCTTGGTCCTAGTTTTTGCTTTATTATGAATGGGCCTAACTAGTTTTTGGTGAAATTATCATGCAAATGGCTAGGAAAGTTAGAGTTCTATTGATTCTCATTGAGCACAAGATCACTAACTTAGAATTCCCTAGGATGAACCTTTGCATCATAAGCTCATTTAATATGATCTTGATAAACATGAAGATGCTCAAGAGTATTAACTCATCTTTAATCAAGGAGCGTAAGTTGATCAAGATGAGCCTATTGTGTAACATCGTTATCAATGAATTATTGTAATGAAATGCACAATAAGGTTATTTCAATATCTAGGGGTATAATGGCCTAAGCACCATATACTAGAAAAAATAGAGTTGCCCCTATTGACATCCTAATACTTGTTTTGTAAGCCCAAAGTACTAGAGGCAGTTGAATATGCCAATCCTTGTGATGATGATTATTGAATGCTTTCTTTATGATGGTGATAACCATTTTGTTTGATGCCTCCACTTGTCCATTAGTCTATGGATAGTAAGGAGTCAAAAAGTTGTGTTGGATATGATACTTTTTGCACAAAGCTCAAACATCCTTATTTTTGAATGGTGGTCCATTATCCAAGATTATTTTGGATGGGATACCAAAATGACAGATGATATTATGGAGTAAGAACTTCATGATGCATGCACCTATCATAGTGGTAAGTGGGATAACTTCAACCCACTTTATGAAATATTCAATGGTCACTAAAATGAACGTGTGTTGGCCTGAAGAGGGGGGTAAGATTTTGCCAATTAATTCAAAGCCCCATTGCAAAAAAGGTCATAGTGAGTGTTTGTTGTAGCGCTTACAAAGCTACGTGGGGTAAATTAGCATGATGCTGATATTTTATGCACCTTTTGATATAAGCACAATAACCATACTCCATCGTAGGCCAATAATAGCCCATATGGATGATGCACTTTGTGATGGCCATGCCACTAAAATGGCCACTACATGTACCATTATGATCTTATAAAATGGTCCAAGTAGATTCTTGGGGCTCTAGACATCGAAGAAGGATGCCATCATAACTTCAATAGTATAGTATGTCTCCTAGAAAAACATATTTAGTCGCTTTTTTCTTGAATGTTGATTTGGTAGCATGTGACAAGCCCACAAGAGGACTTCCAAGCTTCAATAAATATTTGATCTGGGAGAACCAATCTTGATATTGCTCAACTTGAACTAAATGAAAAACTTGCTCCTCTCTAGAAGCATTTAGTAGTAATGCAAATTGCAAGAGGACCTTAAGATAAATGGTTGTGACATTATCATAAGGGACCTATGGGATCAAAGATTCCTAGAAAGCAAGTTTTAAGAAGTCTTATTGTGAGAACCAATATTGGTATGGTTCATTTTGTACCATGTGGATGCTTTGCTCTTCTATAGAAGTATCTCACAAAATCATGGATTACGAGAGTGTTTGGATATGAATAGTGGTGACATCATCTAATGAGTTTTGCAGAAATAGGAATCCCAAGGAATACATTGTATCTACAAAATGATTTGAGGATCGAGGGGCAGCCTCGATGTCATACCATTTTAACTTTGCAAGTAACTTGTCCACAATGGTATTATATGATTTCAATATTGAGCATTTGCAATGATATATTTATTTTACTTAATTGACTATGAGCAAGGAGTCACCAAATATTTTAAGTCTCTTGACATTCATGGTGAGAGCTATTTGAAGACCCAAAAGGAGAGCTTCATATTTAGAATTTTTGTTGGTGCATGGGAAATAAATTTTGAATGAAATGGGAATAGGAGCCTCTTGCAGCGTGAAAAATATGATTCTTACACCACGCCCTTGCTCTCATTTTCAACCATCAAAAAACAATATGAGCTCTTATTTGTGCTTCTGTTCTTCTTAGGTACTTAATGCAAAGATTGCATCATCTGGTAGCTTGATTATGATAGGTTTATCATCGTGAAGAGGTGCTTCTGCTAGTTGGTCTGTGATGACATGGTCTTTGATATACTTTTTTCCAATAAATTCTAGGTCAAACTTCGTCAAGAGCATGATCCACTTTTTAGTGTGACTGTTATGATAAGTATGAATCATCATGTACCACAAAGGGTTCTCTTTAGATATGACATACATTATCTAATTTATCATGTAATGATAGATATTTTTGGTGGTGAACACCACCACTAAGCAATGTTTCTCAACATAAACATACTTTATCTTGTACAAAACCATGGTGTAACTAATGTTATAAATATCCTATTCTTTATTTACCTCATTATTTTGGGCCAACATGCTCCCCAAGGCAAATTCAATGGCCAAGATGTATAATAGATAAGGTGCACTAGATCTCAAAGGAGACAATAACAACATATAATCCAAGTATTTTTTGATATCTTGGAAGGCTACTTGATAATATTTATTCCAAGAAAACGTCACCCCATTCTGGAGAAGATAATTGAATGGTCGATACTTGTCTTATAGTTGCATGATGAACCTTTAGATGGCCTATATATTCCCCTACAATCTACGAAATTGCTTGAGGTTGACGGGAGGAGGTATGCTTGTGATTTCTTCAACCTCGATCCCCTATTTAGATATGATGAAACCTAAAATATTTCCAGATGTTATACAAAAAACACACTTTTTAGGATTCAAGCATACATTGTGCTCTTGGAGGCAATCAAAGACCTTTTTTGGAACATCGATGTAGTCCTGATGTAATAGAGATTTGGCAAAAATATAATTGACATAATATTTGACAATATTGTGCATGTAGTCATGAAAAATATACATCATTGTTTGTTGATAGGTAGCACCCACATTGTTTAAGCCAAAGGGCATGACCTTATAGTAAAATATCCCCCATGGTGTAGTAAAGGTTGTTTTGGCCAAATCTTTAGGATTGACTTGGATTTGATTATATCCTAAGAATACATCCATGAGAGAGAGAATTTCATGGCCTACAACTACATCTATCAACGTATCGATATTCAGAAGCAAAAATTCATCCTTGGGGCTTGCTTTATTAAGATCACAAAAATCAGTGCATATGCAAACCCCTCCATTGGGTTTCTAAATTGGTACCATGTTCGATACCCAATTAGGATAACTGAATTGCTAGTTTCCTTCCTTGTTGAAGTCATAGACCTTCATTGATATTCCCATCATTCGAACCCTAGTTGGAAAATATTTGCAATTTTTTTTTCATGACTTGAAAAATTGTCACTACCCCTATTTTGAATGGTTGACTTCATAGGGTTGTATCTCCCTTAATTTTTGCATATGACCACTCATTTTAAAGATATTCAAATTCTACACAAGTTGGTCCAAGAATTAGCTAAATCAAATAACTCTTCATGAAGATATAACTCCTAAAAGTTGAGATATTTTTTAGGAAAAAACACTAATCCTTCGCACTTTGCAATTTTATTTTTCACAACTTGAAAAATCATCACTGCCCTTGTTCTGAATGGTTGACTTCACAAGGTCATATCTCTCTTAATATTGCTTAGATTTTGCATATAACCACTCATTTTAAACTTATTTAAATTATGCACAAGTTGGTCCAAGAATCAGTTGAATCGGATAACTCTTCACAAAGATATGGCTCCTAAAATATTAGATGTTTTTAAGAAAAAAGCCCTAATACTTTATATTTTGCAATTTTGTTTTTCTCATTGTAAGTAACCTTCACACTCCTTCAGTATTCCCAACCTTCCACTCAACATCTTAGCCTTCCATTGTAGCTCATTCAACCATCCCAAACATCCATGCTCCTTTAGCCTTATCAACCTTTGACGTTCCGTCAACCATCCCAATCTTCCACCCAACATCGTAGCCTTTTGTTGTAGCTCCTTCAGCCAACCAAGCCTTCCATGCTCCTTCAGCCAACCTAGCCTTCCACACTCCTTTAGCCTCTAGTATTCCATGCTCCTTTAGCCTCTAGCCTTCCATGCTCCTTCAACCTCTAGCTTTCTATGCTCCTTCAACCTCTAGCCTTCCATTCTCCTTCAGCCTCCAGCCTTTCATGCTCCTTCAACCTCTAGCCTTCCATGCTCCTTTAGCCTCCATCCTTCCATGCTCCTTTAGCCTTTATCCTTCCATGCTCCTTCAGCCTCCAGCCTTCCATGCTCCTTTAGCCTTCAAATTTTTTTATCGTTAAAGCACTAGACCATTTACCAAGCCCCTTAGGAAGCAACTATAATAGGAGAATGGGATTTTTCTTTTTAATTGCTTGACGAATTTTACTTAATGATTATTTCTATTTTTTTTTTTATGATTGGCCTCAAATGAGGTCAATTGCTCAAATTTTGAATTAAATTGTTTCCTTAATGGGGACTTGGCACAAAATTTCAAAATTTTGCAAACTCCTTTTTATCCATGGAAAATGCAATTTTTGTGCTAGCTTCCCTACTTGCTTCACAAAAGTTTTTTTTTATAAATTTAAGGTTTGTAATGGAGTTGCCATTCATAAATCATCTATAAAATTGAACACCACAAATAAAAAATTTACTAAATTAAAGTTCAAATCAAGAATAGACTCAATCCCTTTATAATAATCAAGTCCTTGAATCCATTGAGCATGCCAATAACATGTTAAATTATAAAAGTGTCTAACTTTTTATGCATTCATAATTTTGTTTCAACAAATTGGAAAGAGAGAGATAGTTCCCCCTCAACCTCTATTTTTAGGTGAACTACCCACTATATTTGCTAAAAATATTACTAACCTTATTAAATAACATAAAATTGAATTGTAAAAAGTAAATTGTTAAAATTAAAATGCATGAAAGTTAATTTTGAAGTTTAACATGTGAGAAATTGGAAAGTAAATATGGTCATAAATATAGCAAGGAGAGTGTGTGATTAATAAACAAATTATAAAATCAAATAACAATAATTAAATACCATGTGTATGGAATGGAATTAGCAAATAATGACAATAGGACAAAATGGTAGTGCCACAATTGTTATGCATTCCACAATCCAGGAGGATAGTGCCACTCATGGAAAGCAAAAGCCTCATCAATTTCTTATTAATCCAAAAGCAAAAGTAACTTATAATATGGGTCTTTTGAAGTGTATATTTGATTTATACAAGGCCAAAATATGTTTACAGTGGAGCCCATGGATCCTTTTTATACGAAAAATTCACCCTCGAGTGACCTTGGATGAAAAATTCTTACCTCTTAGTAAAAATAAATATTTGGGGGAATATTTACAAAAGTGATGCACTTGTAAATGTTACATGGCTCTAAATACATCCCTCAACTATTTATAACTTCCAAAATGCTTAATGGAACCACTACATGCCAAAATGTCACTTTCCAAAAATCTTCCTCTAGATCTATGCACTTCCTTTTGTGCTCTTACCTATCCATAATCTATTCACACTAGGATGGGATAAAATTGATCTTGTTTAGAAATTTATTCTATTCTTTATGTATAATATATTGAGGGGGTCAAATAAAAAATAGCCTCCCTTAATAGCATAGGATTCACAGTTCACTCTCACCATAGTGCAAGGTTTGGTTTTATTCTAGTTTACACACTCTAGATAGTGTATACAAACTTCAACCCTTAGTCAAAAAGGTTTCCAGATAACTTGCCTATGGATGGTTCCTTTTGGAATTTCTCTCAAATTGTATTCCATATTACAATGATTATATGACAACAACTTAGGTGGTGGTAAGTGCATGACAAAAATATTTCCCTTGCATGAGATAGGGAAATACAATATGGTAACACCTTGAGTTGACAACTTCTTATGGTGGCAATCTATGAGATGACACTTTCCATGTTGACACTTCCCTAATGGCACACACTAGAGGGCATTTACCTAATGGTATTTACCAGATAGCACTTGCTACATTAACACTTCACTGATGACATGCAATAGATGGCACTTGCCACATTGACACTTTCCATATGACACATAAAATATGACAACTTCCAAGTTGGTAATATGATAATCACTAGATGATGTTATTCATGATGACACACCCCATGAATTATTTCAAGATGGCATGAACCATGTCACACTTTCAATATGTCAATGATGTAGTTGTTACGTTGCTTAGACATTTCCCCTGAGATGACTTTTAGGTTGATGGTAAAACTTAGACAACAATTACCCTTCTAAAAAGTCTCTCTCATTGCTTCCCCTTGAATAGAGGCTTCACATGGATTATTGCATAATTTACCCTCACCTACAAACATGTACACATGCTAATCCATGTGATAAATCAAATACAAATCAAATAATATAAAGCAAATATCATTTAAACAAGCACACAAAATAAAATTTGAGGTGAATAGCAATGGTGTTTCCCATATATTGAATAACTATACATCCAATATTTTTATATTTGTCTTCCTTTTGATGGATGTCTCTACACTCATTAGTTTTACTCCATTGTCATCCCCTCTTCCTCATATCCCTCTATGCACACCATCGATCCATATTTCCTTTCCTACCAATGCCTCTTCTTCTCATTTTTCTCTTTTATTCTCCACTTTCTATGCCACTCCTCTCTAGCATACCATTCTTTCTCCTTATCCTAAAATGAGGTTTATGTCCATTTATACCTATAGGTGATGGTTATTGTAAAAGCTATCAGATAATTGTTCTTAACTACTTTAGTTATCTACCTAATGTTCGAATTCTCTTGAATCAAACACATCAGGTAAGAAAAAATACTTCATGAGCTCTAGTTCATGAAAAAGTATTGTTCTTCCAAGTTATTACAATTTTAACTTGGATTTATTGATAAGACCACCTTTTATGTCTTGTCCTTACTTTCTTTTCAGAACAAAATCTCTTTTGGTAGAATCCACTCAACATTCATTTCATTGTGTTCCATTCCATTGCATTCATCCAACCACAATCAACATGTATTGTGTTGACTATTTTTTATTGGTACCACCATCTACTAGAGTGATTGTGTCCTACATTATTCTCACAAGGATGTAGGTTCTAACACCTAGTTCTAACATGTCCAAATATTCCACACTAACAACAACCCATCCTGGGACCTTCATCCCCTATATTATTATCTCCTCTCACAAATTTAGTCTCACTACTTTTTGTTTGACCTATATATCCAAGGCCTTCATTATTTAACTTGATTTCTAGCATTATGGAAATTTTCACACCTTGCCCATATCTTCCCAATTTTTTTTCCATCATATCTAATTCTTCTAATTATCTTGGAGCCAATACGTTTAGGTTATCTTCCAAACACTCAAATTATTTATCACCACTTAGATATATGCTATCATTATTCAAATATTGCAAACTATCATAATGTCCTCCACCACACTCAAAAGTACCATTATTACTATCAATTCAGACAATATGGTCTTTATCATGGCCAATACAACACTCAATGACATCATAATATTTATCTTTCTCTCATATATCTTAGTTCTTATTTTCACTTTCTCTTTCTCTTTATCTATAATAAGAATCACTCTACCATTATCTACACCATCGATGATTATTTGTTTACTTGTTTCTACATTTTCTTCCACTTGTTTCATAATTTCTATCAACACTCTCTTTTCTTCCTTCAACTTTGTCTCATAATCTTGCAAAAAATATTATTTTACACTTAGTCACACTATAGGATTGTTGTTTACCTTTTATCTTTTGTCCTTTGATGGAATTAATGTGTACTCCTTACCATATTTTTTAATAGTGTAGGTATTCACCCTACCATCATGCATTGTCTTTCTATAAAACTGCCATGGCCTTCCCAATAATACATGACAAACATCGATAGACATAACATCATATAGCATCTCATATTTTTAAGAACCAATTTTAAAGTTTACCCTGCATTGTTTGGTTACCAAAATATGATGTCCCTTTTGCAACCATGGGACCTTGTAGGATTTGGGTGTTCAATCCTCTTCAATCTAAGTTTCTCCACCATATCTATTAACACAAAGTGTTTGTGCTTTCACTATCCACAATCACCTTGCAAAATTTACCTCTTTATTTGCAAATCATCCTAAATAGGTTCTATTAGAAATATATTATATTCCATCATTTGGGTTATGTAAATGTATCTTCCAAGGTACATACTTAGGATATTAGATTACTTTAGGGGGAAGTTATCTAGTTACTTCATGCAATGTAATAAATGCACAAGTGTCAATGTGCAAGTTGTAAATGTGCAAGGTGTCCCTTGTACATCTAGATGGAGTGTTGGCCAAGTAACCTATTTTGCTTATATAAGGAAGACCTCATTGTTAGATAGATATAGAGAAGAGTCAGGGACATAGCAACTTAGAGCATATTCGTAGGTAGTTTAGTTATGTGTGGATCACCATCCAGTGGTGATGGGTGTAATGTAGTCTAGTGGATTTATTAATGGAGTGTTCACTTCCTCCATAGATACATTGTATCTATTTATATCATTTCTATTTATTGCATGTCTTAGTCATCTAGTAGATTTAATTTTTTTCATATTATTCTACATCTCATTATTGATATCTTCCTTTGCATATTATATCAAAATCTAATAGTGGTATCAAAGCTACGGTATATCTAGTATGTGTAGGTTTATAGGAAAACCACCATCATTATTGAGACTAAATATTTTGTCAATCTAACGTGCCATTGGACTAGTAATTGTTAAAAGATATCATAAGAATCTAGGTGGTAGAATTAGGGAGATTCACAAGTGAGGACTGCAACAATTATCATTTCTATAAAATATTGATATTGCATTTGACTTGAGTTTTTCCATAGATTTATAGAAAAAACTCGTGAAGACTAGGACTCAACATTCAATCCACTATATTGATAGATCATCTAGTGAAGATCCAAGATATATGGAACTTGCTAACTGTTATCCAAATTTTATTTTGTTGTAGATAATTAATTATCATAGGATTTGTATTCCTCCTATGATAGAAATCTACGAGACACCAAATTCATTGCCCAAAGGTCGACGTGCCCTCATAGTGTAGAGATTAGTTTCTTGTGCAAGAGAAGAACACTATGGAAGAAGACTTCTGAATAAAAGGCCATAGTAGCTTTGAAGAAAATTCCATAGTAGCCTTGAAGAAAAGGCCATAAAATCCTTGAAGAAAAATCCATAGAAGTATTGATACTGAAAAGGCCACAGAATCCTTGATACTAAAATAGGCCATAGAAGCCTTGATACTAAAATGCCACATAAGGCTTGATTTGAAATAGGCCACATAAGCCTTAATATTGAAGAAGAATTTGAAAGGAATATTTGATTCATAAGCAGATTAATATTTTGGTATTAATATTTTTGTTGTAGAGAAATAAGATTTAGTGAGTTGGAAAACTTCCTACAAGAACGCTAGGAAGAGTATATTCTTAAGAATCAATTCAACACCTGAAGCAAAAGAGATCAGGAGAAGATATCATTGAAGGAATTCTAGACTTGGAAGAAGAATAAGGACTAGGAGAGTCCTGCTTGAATCCAAAAGTAGCATAATAAGAGATCCAAGAGCAAATCACATCGCCAAAACTTCCAAGAGCAGAAGGTTGAAGAGATCTCAAGGAAAGACTAGAAGAAGCTGCAAGATCAAAGACCTTGGGAAGGTCTCATCGAGCATTCAAAAAAGGCTAGGAAATCCTTACTGAAGAAATCATCAAAGCGGAACTCAATAGATAAATCCACTACCAATGAGAAGCCCCTGATAGTGAAGGACTTGGGACAATTGTCATCATCCGACAACAAGCCCAAGAGAAGGATAATTTTGCAAGGAGTGCCAAATCCGAGAAGAAGAATTTGGCAAGGAGTGCCAAATTTTAGAAGAATAATCTAGTGAAATACCTTAAGACATTTAGAATATTGAGAAGAAGATCCTACTTGAAGTTAGAATTCGACAAGAAGACTTGAAGATAGAATAAGATCATCAAATCTAGGAGATTTGAATATTACCTCTCATAGCAAGAAGGCATCGCTTTAGAGATGGAATTATCAAAATCTACAACAAAAGGAGGATACCACAAGAGGATAACAAGCCACCAAATATTAAGCTCATGAAATAAATTTTGAGACCATCATTTGATGAAGAAGAAGTTGTTCAAGACAGTCTACAAAAAGCTGCAAGATCCTACTCGAAGTAGCAACTTGGTGATCTTAGACACCAAGATCCACATCTTCCACAAAAGTAGAAAAGGGAGCTATAGAAGGTTTTAAAATGGTATGAAACTACTAGTGCTAACTAACTCATTCATTAGAGCACCTTATTTGGATTAAAGTTGCATGAACAAAAAGTAGATTACAGTCTTCAAAAGTGCAAAAAGGAAAAGGTTCTTTTTAAAGTTAATTTGTACATTAATTAGGAGTTGATTATATTTTATAATTATATCTATAAAATACCTATCATCTACTTTAGAAATAGAAAATAATACTAAGCCCTACAATATTAGTTGTAGTGAATTTGCAGAATAACTCTTGAAGATTCATTTCAGATTATTCTTGATTAGTTGCAGTAAATTGATTAAGTGCATTATCTTAAGAGTTGATTGGAGTGATAAGGTGAAATTTTTAGTGCATTAAAAATAAACTCTATTAGATTTATTTGCACTATTATATACTCTCAAAAGAAATTAGTTTTGTATTTTTTGAAGGACACAAAATATAATATGTATCATGTGTCTAAATAAACTATTGAAGCACAAAAATCTGCAACTCGTAGTGGCCAAAATAAGCCACCCAAAAAGGTTATAATCCTCAAAAACTTGGAGAAGAACAAAAATAACCAAGAACATAAATAGAAGCTTCAAAAATTGAGACTTAGTGAGTCTCAAATCCAAAGCATTACAAGATTGGATGTAAGAAAAGAAAGTGAAAAAAATTGCATAAACTAAAAAGCTTCTATCTACTGTTATCTAAGCTTGGATTTGTTATCAAAGTGTCCAAGAAAAAATGGGAAGGTGTCTACTCATAAAATACAACCTCAAACCCTAGTATTTCAAGAGAAAAATCTGCCATAAAACTAGAATTTCATATTTGAAATAAGAGTGCAAAAGAAGGTGCATCAAAGGAGGCTTATGTACAATCTATAGTACATTTTATTGTACTAATTTAATCTGGTTTTTTATAGCCCAATAGAAGATTTCAATGGCCCCAAAAAGGCACAATATCTATAGGAAAATTCATACAAGAAAGGCCAAACGTAAGCACTCTTCTTCCCAAGCAATAAGAGCCACTCAAAGGGCTCATCTTGGATGGACAAACTTGCAAAAACCAAACCCAAAAGAGGCTATCATCAAAGATACATTTATGTAGATAAAAAAGGGTGCACATCTACCAATGAATATCATCAATATCTACCAACATGGGATGGACAACATCTACACTACAAATAAAATGCGTCTACTTCTACCAACATGAGATGGACATCATAACAAGTGGCTATCTACACTACACAGAAGCACAATAATTAGCATGTTGGAAGAATAGAAGATAAAGAGAAAAGAAGCTACATTCAAATTCTTAAACTTGGTGAAGATTGTCCACCAAAGGAAGCATCAAAATCACTATTCAAGCTCCATAGCACCTCATCAATCCACCTGCAAAAGATAAGTTTACTTGTTACTCAATAAATGTAGCAAAATAAAGGAATGGTATACGAAATGACTTAAGGAGTTTTAATATTATCCTTGGAAGATGTTACAGAGAAGGACTTCATATAGATAGCATGAATTCCACTTGACATCAATTTTCTAAGGCACATATGTTATAGGGATTTCAACTCTCAATGCTCATCAACCTCAAGCATACATTACAGACATGGTGACACTTGTTATCCTCCACAAGTCCCACATGAGTGAGCATATGTTACAATGTAACCAAAAGGTATTGAAAAACAAATGGGTACATTAGAAAATGAGGAGTGCTCATAATGCAACATGTGTCACAAGGCTCAATTTTATTTCTCCAGTAAAATGCGCTCAAATTCCAAAGTTCACAGATAGAAAAACACAATCAAATCTAGTCAAGCACAACATGGAAGAAAGTAAGAAGGAGCATTAAAGGCTCCCGGTATTGAAGGTCAAACCTTCTTATTTTTGTAGCATCTACGTTCCAACATTGAATACAAGCATCTCCATTGATTCTAGCGCCCAAGGGAATTTTTATACAATTGTTATATCTACCCTAACAAAGTGTTGAATAGTGTGGATATTAGCATAAAAAAGGTAAGGTTTAACTCCCACTTTATTATTGCTTTCAATTTTGGAGATATAAGGGTTATAAGCTAAGGTTGAAATTTAGATTTTTGAAAGCAAAAGGTATAAGGGATAACTTACCAAATTAAAATAATATTTGCATCTCAACCTAGGAGAAATAAGGAATTCTACTTGGATTAAAGTATTTAATATTTTGCAAATATTATTAATTTTCTAATTTTCCAAATTTGGGAGTGATAAGGGTTACAACATCAAACAAGGTCTTTAGAATTTTGAAATTAAAACCTAAGGGTTACAAAAATAATTTAATAAATATTTTTTGTTAAGGTTGAAAATTTATAATTTTCTTGTCTCTAAATTTCTCAAAAAGGGACAAAAGGAATCCAACAATAAAACCTCTTCAAAATTTGGAAAAGTGCTTAGTTCAATTAGGAGAAATAAGGTGGTAGAAAATTTGATTTTTGATATTTACAAAACTGTACAAAATCAACCATAAATTGAACTTTATTTTACAAAAGCACTATATCATATTCCAAAAACATTAGGGAGATATAAGGTAGCCTAAAAATCTAAGGTTTGATATACGAAAGATCTAAATGGCATAAAATAAATTCTTCCTAGCAGAATCTCAACTACTCAAGGGTCCTAATTCTTTCTCTTGGAAAAATAAAGTGAAAGCAATCTTAGTGTATGAAAAAATTTAGGATGTTGTTAAAGGGAAAACGCAGAGGCCTGACATAGGTGAAACTAAAATCCTAAAGTTTGATGAAAATAATTCAAAAGCTCTAATGATAATAACCTTTGCTATCATTGATTAGATTCAACCTTATATGAGTTCAACTAAAACATCTTCAGATGCATGGACAAGTCTAGAGAAAGTATTTGAAGGAAAGAATAAGGCAACTATTCTTCATCTTCAAACTCAACTTCACTCATTGAAAATGAATAGTAGAGAAAGCATAGAACTATTCCTAAGTAAGATAGTAAATATTAAAGGGAAATTGTTGATCTTAGGAGAAACAATCAAGGATGAAATTCTTACTCAAGTAACCATGAGAGAACTTCCATATGGCTATAATCATTTGGTAACATCTTTACATGTCTTAAGTAAAGATACTTCTTTTGATGACTTTGTCAATATAATTCAATAATATGAAGTAGAAAACACTTTGAAAGATGAGATGACTAACACTACATTGGCATCAAAAGATAATCCACGGGGAAATAGTACTTCATCAACAAGAGGACTGAAAGCATGGTGTTGTTAGATATGTAGAAATAAATTCCATAGTACCAGCTATTGCAGATATAATCCCAAAAATAGGAACCAAGGAAATCATATGAATAATGGGAATTAGTTTCGACCATGACAATACCAAAGGAACCCTTGTCAGTAGCAATTTCAATGACCAACCAATTATCCTCAACTGGAATATTACAAGAGAAATCAGAAAGGTCACCTAACTCAGAGGATAGAAGAAATTGAAGAACTAGAAGAACTTGTAGAGGATTATGAAGTGAAAGCTCTATCAAAAAATGTAACATATTATAGAAACACTGACTATTTGCTTGTACATGTTACAAATAATGCAAAGGAAATGTACAAAGCTCAAGATGAAGATGAAGATCCATATTGAATACTAAAAGTCTTCAATACCCAAATAATGTAATATAGGGGGTGTTAGAAATAGATTATATTTCATCATTTGGGTTATGCAAATGTATCTTCCAAGGTACATACTTAGGACATTAGTTTACTTTAGGGGGAAGTTATCTAGTTATCTAGTTTCTCCACCATATCTATTAACACAAAGTTGTTTGTGCTTTCACTATCCACAATCACCTTGCAACATTTACCTCTTGATTTGCAAATCATCCTAAATAGGTTCTATTAGAAATATATTATATTCCATCATTTGGGTTATGTAAATGTATCTTCCAAGGTACATACTTAGGATATTAGATTACTTTAGGGGGAAGTTATCTAGTTACTTCATGCAATGTAATAAATGCACAAGTATCAATGTGCAAGTTGTAAATGTGCAAGGTGTCCCTTGTACAACTAGATAGAGTGTTGGTCAAGTAACCTATTTTTCCTATATAAATAAGGCCTCATTATTAGATAGATATAGAGAAGAGTCAGGGATATAGAAGCTTAGAGCATCTTCGTAGGTAGTTTATTTTTGTGTGGATCACCATCCAATGGTTATGGGTGCAATGTAGACCAATAGATTTATTAATGGAGTGTTCACTTCCTACATAGCTACATTGTATTCATTTATATAATTTATATTTATTGCATGTCTCAGTCATCTAGCAGATTTACTTTCTTTCATATTATTTTGTATCTCATGATTGTTATCTCCCTTTGCATATTATATCAAAAGTTATCAGGTTCCTTATTGTCTTAGGTTCATTCACATCATTTGTTGATTTTAACAACACCCTCTTTATCATAGGGGATTCTCCTTATTTTGGTTTCTTCACATGCTTTGGTGAAGTAATATTATATTCATCTAATTTTACAATCTGGTTATTAGATTCATTTCCATGTCTCTTGGTATGTTATGCTTAACGGAACTCATAAGCTCTATTTCCCTCTTCCAAGAACCTATAATACTTACCAAAAAACTATGTCCTCTTCCTCTACCAAATGCACCTCATCCTCTTGATGATTCACCCTTTTCCTAGTACTTTGATTGAAATATTGAGAAAATTGCCCTCTACCACTATTTGGTTATTCTCCTCCTCCAATTTTTGGTTGTGGGATTGACAACCTTTTCGATCCTTTATCCAGGTTAGGGTAAAGGTTATGTCCCTAAAAAGCTTATACATTTGGTTATATATCAATAAGAAAACTCTTTGGTAGGGAAATTCTTGGGATCATGCCCTGACATTAACTCCATCAGGCAATGGGCTGTCTCCAAGTGGAAACCTCAAGGGTACATGGATTTAGAGGAATTCCCCAAGGGTTTTTTCCTCGTTAATTTGCTCTATGTTGAATATTCGACTCACATCCTCAAAGGAGGGCTTGGTTCAACTTGAACAACACTACTCTAATATGGGTCAAACTCCCTAGTTTGTCGATTCAGTTCTAGCATGAAGACATCCTCATTGGGATTGTGAGAGCCATAAGGGATCTAGTTTATTTTGACCCAACTAAAAAAGTGAATTCAAGAATGATCTTCGCTAGAATGTGCATCCTCTCTAATCTAGAAGCAAAGCTGCCAAACTCTATTGAGTTGATCTATGATATCCCAACTTGGACTCAATAAATTGAGTACAAAAGAAAGCCTTATTTTTTTTCCATATTCATGAAACAAGGACACATATCCTCTCAATTTCTATCTTCGAAGATCCATCCATATTTCAAGAAGATGTCAATTGTATCTCTGAAGAACACAAGATTATACTAAGAGGGAGCGTGAAAAATATAAGACCACTTTTTGCTTTTCTTTCCCAATAAATATTATGAAATGTATATATAAAAATATCAATAGCAGTAATAAAAGTAATGCACAAATCACCACACACAATGGAGACACCAATTTAACGTGGTTTATCCAATGTGGGCTACCCACAGAGAAAATATGTCACTAAAATTTTCTCAATCAATCTCGTGGGAATCCTTTCCCTATTACAATATTTATGGATCTCTATCCAAAGGAGACACAAATCCCCTAATCAAGTTCATGGATCTCTATCCATAGGAGAACTCCTTTCTCCTTAGTTTTGACTAGTGATCTTATAGAAGAACTGCTACCCCCACTGCTTTGGCTGATGGATCTCTATCCACTAAATACTTCTATCCTCACTGCCCTAGCTAATGGATATTTATCCACTAAAGACTATCATCCTCTATACTCTATCACCTTCAAAGCTCTATCTCAAATATGTACTAAACATAGTTCTTCCATCTAGCACAAATCTACTCAATCTTTGTCGTTGGTCTAGCACAAACATGTTCTCAAATCTGCACCAAACTCTATACTCTAATCTACACTAAACATAGTCCTTCGGTCTAGCACAAATCTATCCTCAATCTCTATCCTTAAGCCTTAACACAAAGCTTGACTCAATCATAAATCAACTCTACGGATTTACCCCAAACCTTAACTCAAGGTTTGAACAAATCAATCAATCAACTGTGCTCTCAAGTCTTCTCAAAGACTTGTCTTAAATCTACCTTATAAGCTTCCACAAAATCTCACACTTATCTATTCACAAGTCCTCTCTAGAACTTGTCAAAATTTGCTCAACAAGTCCTCACTAAAACCTGTCCAAATTTTCTCAATAATTCCTCACTATAACTTATCCAAATCTGCTCTCAATATGTATTGTAAGTTTTCATAAAATCTCACACAAATATATCCACAAATATCATTAAATACTTACCTTAAATCTACTCAACAAGTCCACACTAGAACTTTTCCAATCTCATAGAAACATAAAGAGAATTGTTAGAGACTCAATATGCTTCACATTCACCACAATGCTCAATTACTTTTAATAACTCTTTTAGAAACATATAGAGAATTGTTTTTTTTTTTTGAATTTACATGGTGGAATCGGTAGCCGCCACAAATCCGGGCAGGCTGTCCAGCATTTTATGAACATATAGAGAATTGTTAGAGACTCAATATGCTTCACATTCACCACAATGCTCAATTACTTTCAATCACTTTTTTAGGAACATATAGAGAATTGTTAGAGACTCAATATGCTTCAAATTCACCACAACACTCAATTACTTTCAATCACTCTTTTAGAAACATATAGAGAATTGTTAGAGACTCAATATGCTTCACACTCATAAAATCTCAATCACTTTCAATATTTATTTTATCACAGAAACATATAGAGAATTGTTAGAGACTCAATATGTTTCACCTTCATCCACACTCAACCTCTTTCTCAAATCAATTTAGAACATAGAACAATTTGTTTTATAGAAATTGAACTATCACTTCAACACATCCACTTGACTAGGATCAACCAACTCTACTCAACCAATCACTCAATGAAATAATCCTTGCTCACAAACCCTAGTCCAAGTATATGAACACTCAAATGTTTCCAACAATGCTTATCGATCAATCTCACATAAAAATCATACTCATGATCTTTGCAAACCCTAGTTCATGTCCACTCAACTTAATCACTTCAACAACAATGCTTATAAAACAAGGTTTTATCAACAACTCTTTATTCTATAAAACCTTGAAGCATTAATTCAAAACACATTCAACAATTTTTACCAAATAATTCTTTTCACTTCAAATTTGCATTCACAATATTTAACAATCACTCACTAGGAAGATGTGCCCATACCTTTTGTTTGATGTAGAAGTTTCCTTAGAAAAACCTATCTAAATCACAATTTTCTCCTTTGCAAATTTCAATAGTTAGATGACAAATAACACACTAACTCTCTTTCAAAATATTTTCAAACACAAAAATAATAAATCCCAAATATGCCTTGTTACTCCTTGAAATTAGCAATCATCAAATCACACATAAAAATAATCACTCAAATTTTCTCCTTATAATCTCCAAATTAATAAATCAATCTTTCAAAAATAACCCTTCAAAAATAATAATTGCCTACCCTTTTATCTCCCTCAAAACACTTAATAATCAATATTAATTTAGGCAAAAATTAAATCCTATAAACCCTCAAAAATTATTTTTCAACCTTAGGCACATAAAAATATTTTTTATTTTCCTTCAACCTTAGCACATTCCAAATTAAGCGAAAAATCCAACAATCATCAGTGCATTCCTTTGTCTCATATTCTAAAAGGCCTCGGTGGGTTTCGACCCCAAAACCTCTCTGTTGAGTGCCTTACCAAGGTGCTAGCCCACCATGTGGGCTAGGCGCTCCCACAAGAAGGGGAAGGCACTAGCCTCCCTTTGTTCCTCATGCTAGGTGCCATTCACAAAAATGTAAACCTTCTTCCTTGCAAAACATGAACCTCGCGGGGTTCGAACCTATGTCCTCCTGCCAGCAAACATTTCAACACTTGCCATCATCACCAACTGTGCCACCCAGATAGTGTGCAAAGTGGAAGGAGCATTTCTCCTCTTTATTCCTTTACTTCCGTCAAAGACTTTTCAAACAAAAATCATTGCTTTCTCTTTGTGCTCATTTTCAAACTTAGGGGCATTCAATATAATAATTGCATGGGGGACTAAGGCAAAGGTTTTGCCTTCATATATATACATAGTGCCTTGATGTTGTAATATGTCGATGCTTCACATAAAATTTTAAATTCCATTTATAACTTTGCTTTATAACCCTTTTTAGGGTTTATTAAATTAATAAAAATTAATTTATAATTAAATTAAAATTAACTTATAATTAACTTAAGTAACATGAAAGTTAATTAATAAAAAAATTAATTTATAATTTATAATAAAATTCTATTTATTAAGTTATAGTTAATTTAAATTTTCGTTATAATACTATAATAAATTATTATAATATTATTTTCCTGGGCCTCTTCTTTTCCCTTTTGACCTCATCTGACTTCCTGGAACTGGATTTTGATCAACTGAAGGTGAACTATCCTTTTGCACTTATTGGAGAACTTGAAATTGATGTTGGCCACTGAAACTACCACTGACTGGTGCTGAAAGCTTGACATAAATGACCACTCACTCTTGACATAAATGACAACTCGTCTACTCAAAATATCCAAAAATCTTACCCTTTGTCATTGATGGCAACCCAAATTCTTTTTACCAAAACTTGACCTCTTTCTTGTTTTGTTCCCCCTGGGACATTGCTCCCCCTGACTCAATTCTCTCTCCTTAAACAAAATATCCCCCCTTACTCAAATCTCTCCCCCTTTTACATCAATGGAAAAGGGTCACCTTTGGGGCTTAGGGTTAAGAATGCGTCTCTTAGCTTAGCCCCTCTCCCACCTCCTCTTGAGGTGGTTAATTCTGGGGTGGGAATATTTCTACTGCCAGTAAGCATTGGTCTTTACCTTTGTCCTCTTTCCTTTTTATTTGATCTTTCTGATTTCTTTGATTGATCCTATTCATGTCCATGTTCTTATTCCTATCCATATTCCTATTTATGTTCATGTCCATATTCTTATTCCTATGTTCATGTTCTTGTTCGTGTTTATGTCCATATTCCTATTCCTGTTCTTGTTCCTGTTCCTATTCATGCTTTATTCTGGAATGTCTACTCTACACAACTTTTTTGTATGTCCATAATTATTACACTTATAACACTTAATGTTATTATTCCTTGGAGGTGCAAATGTATAGGTATTTCTCCTAGTGAAGCCATCTCTGTTCCTATCATGTACCCTGCAATTCGTTGCCTTCAGGGTTATGCATAAGTGGTCGGCCCCAAAATATATTTAAAAAAACATGGCAAATCGGTTTCAAAATCCAGGTGAATAGTTTCGAAAAACATGTAGAAGTTTCACTATTATTAGGGGTAATGTTGAAAATTTAAACTTAAAATGGTCAAATTATTATAAAATTGGGGCGAATCGACCAAAAAAAAAATTACACCTAGAAATTTTTGGCTAATGGACCCTGGTCAAGGGTCCCAAATATTAGCCAATTCCAAATTTTGAAAATCCTAATTTTAGCCAATTTTACGAAAATAGCCACTATGCATAACCCTGGTTGCCTTTCTACCTATTTCTGAAGTTTCCATATTCCTATCTTCCATGTGTTCTGCATTGTGAAGCCATGTTCCCAAATTTGTGATACGAGAAATATCATCCATTAAAATTTCTTTGCCTTGATCTCATTGGTCTCTTAGTATTTTTTCTCTATGCTAGTTCTTGTTCCATATATTTCTTCTTCATGCATTGTTTCTCTCCTTGTTGAACTTTCTATTGTCCAGCTCATCCTCAATAGTCTCATTTTCTCTTACACTATCTTCTTCTGAAGTTTCTTCTTCTTTAGAACTTGAGGTTGACTCTTCTTATTGTTTCTTTTAATTTTGTTCAAAACCAAGACCTATTTTATTTGTTGACCTTCTTTGTACCTTGATCATCTTATCTATAATATTTGAACTCTTTTCAAATTTGTGTAGCTTATCCTTGGAATTTTCTAAATCCTCCCTTAGTAGAGCTACTTCTTGTTCTAATTTTTCATATTCTAAGACCTTTGATTATAACATATCCTTGTACTTCTTTGTCTTAGTCATTGACTTGTTTAAATCCTCTAAAAGCTTTCCTCTCTTTTCATCACATTCTTGAAATGAAAACTCAAGTTGGGAAGTTTGATTTCTTACCTTCTTTAAAGTTTTATGATCATAAATAAGTTCTCCCTCAAGATCAACTCCTTTTTCTTATTCTTCCTCTATTTGTTTACCTTTGTCAACATCTTCATTTTATTTTGACTTGTATTCTATAGGATTACCTCCTTATTCTAGTGCCATTAGAATATTCTCTTCTGGTTCTTCAATTGTATCTTCATATTCATCATCACTAAAATTAAAACCATTCCTTGTACAACTATCTTCAAGATGTCCAAAATTACCACATATAAAACACTTGAGAATTATTGTCGACCTTTTCTTAACTTATTTTTCTTCAATTAAAAATAGGACTTCATCTTTATCATTGTTTGAGAAACTATTATCACTATCACTTGAGTACTTACTTACCTTATCTGCATAGTAGCTCCTATTTTATATTTGAAAGAACTTATTTCCTTGTTTTCCTTGTCCATCCTTACCTTTCTTTTTATACCTATTTTTTTCTGATTTCCTATTCTTGTTATCCTATTTTTCTTCATCATTGTTATTTTTAGCTTCTTGACAATTAGTTGCATAGTGACCATACTTTCCACAATTGAAACATATAACATATTGTGCATCTTTAAATCTTCTTGAGTATTTATTTCTTCTACCATAATTAGCTTCTTCATCACTAGATGATTCATTGCTTGAATCTAACTTTTTGCCCTTTGTCTTCTTAGTAGCTTTGAATACTGCTTCCTTCTAGGAATTAGGTTCCTCTTTTGTTCTTAACTCAAAAGTTGTAATAATACCAAGTAACATATCTCTTGTCAAAGAATAACCATATTTTTATTCTTCTATAGCATAAATATGTTCACTAAATATTTTTGGAAGAGATCTTAAGACCTTATCACAAAAATCTGATTCTTCAACATTAAATCCAATTCCTTGCATGGAATTAACAACCTCATCTACCCGAAGTAGATAAGTGCTAATGTTTTCCTCATACTTCATTCTTAATTATTCAAATTGCCCTTTGAGATTTCGTATCTTTACCTTTTTGACACTTTTATCTCCTTCATATATGCTTTGCAACTTATCCCAAATTCATTTTGCATATTTACAATGCATAACTTTTATTGATTATGTTCTATGCAAACCTCTCAAAATTGTATTCATTGCTTTTGAATTTTAATGTTGTATAAGCTTACCTTTCTTATCTGTAGGTGGATCAACTGGTGGTATGTATCCATTTTCAACTTCTTCCTAAATTTCATTTCCAAGTGCCATCAAGTGAATATTCATTCTCATACTCCAAAATATATAATCACTTCCATAAAATATTGGTGTTGAATTATCTGAGGACACATTATTAGAATCCATTGTATTCTTAAAATATTTTCCTTCAAGCTATAAAAATATTCTGAAGGAACCCACTCTAATACCAATTGAAGAACACAAGATTATACTGAGAGGGGGGATGAACAATATAATACCACTTTTTAATTTTCTTTACCAATCAATATTATGCAATGTATAGATAGAAATATCAACAATAGTAATCAAATCAATGCACAAATAACAAAACACAATAGAGACACCAATTTAACGTGGTTCACCCAATGTGGGCTACTCCAAAGAGAAAATATTTCACTAAAATTTTCTCAATCAATATTTTGAGAATACTTTCCATATTACAATATTTATGGATATCTATCCAAAGGAGACATCAATCCCATAATAAAGTTTATGGATATATATCCAAAGGAGAACTCCTTTCTCCTTAGCTCTAACTAGTGATCTTCTAGAAGAAATGTTGGCCCCACTACTCTGGCTGATGGATCTCTATCCACTGAAGACTCCTATCCTCACTACCGTAGCTAAAGGATATCTATCCACTGGAGACTATCATCCTCTATACTTTGTCATCTTCAAAGATATATCTCAAATTTGTACTAAACATAGTCCTTCAGCATAGCATAAATCTACTCAATCTCTATCTCTATTCTGGCACAAACCTATCCTCAAATCTGCACCAAAATCTATCCTTTGATCTATACTAAACACAATCCTTCGGTCTAGAACAAATCTATCCTCAAGCCTTAACACAAAGCTTGAATCAATCATAAATCAACTATACTGGATCTACCCCAAACCTTAACTCAAGGTTTGAACAAATCAATCAATCAACTTTGCTCTCAAGTCTTCTCAAAGTAGGGTTATGCATAATGGCTATTTATCGCCAAATTGGCTAAAATTAGGATTTTTGAAATTTGGAATTGGCTAATATTTAGGACCCTTGAATAGGGCCCATTAGCCATAAATTTTTGGGTGAAATTTTTTTTTTGGGTTGATTTACCCTAATTTTGTAATAATTTAAACATTTTAAGTTTAAATTTCCAACATTACCCCCCAAAATAGTGAATATTCTACATGCATTTGGACTCTATTTGCCTAGATTATGAAACTGATTCCCTAATTTTTTATAAGTACATTTTGGGGCCAACACCTTATGCATAACCCTGTCTCAAAGACTTATCTCAAATATACCTTGTAAGTTACCACACAATCTCACACTTATTTGTCCAAAATTTCTCTCTAGAACTTGTCCAAATCTGCTCAACAAGTCCTCACTAGAACTTGTCCAAATCCACTCAATAAGTCCTCACTAGAACTTATCCAAATATTCTCTCAATATGTATTGTAAGCTTCCACAAAATCTCACATAACTTTTTCCACAAGTCTTCTTAAAGACTTACCTCAAATCTGCTCAACATGTCCACACTAAAACTTGTCCAATATCATAGAAACATAGAGATAATTTTTAGAGACTCAATATACTTCACATTCACCATAATGCTTAATTAATTTCAATCACTTTTTAGAAATATATAGAGAATTTTTAGAGATTTAATATGCTTCACATTCACCACAATGCTCAATTACTTTCAATCACTTTTTTTTAAATCAAATAGAGAATTTTTAGAGACTCAATATTCTTCACATTCACCACAATGCTCAATTACTTTCAATCACTCTTTTAGAAACATATAGAGAATTGTTAGAGACTCGATATGCTTCACACTCATAAAATCTCAATCACTTTCAATCTTTCTTTTATCATAGAAACATAGAAACATATATAGAATTGTTAGAGACTCAATATGTTTCACCTTCATCCACACTCAACCTCTTTTTCAAATTAATTTAGAATATAGAACAATTTTTTTTATAGAACTTGAACTATCACTTCAACACATCCACTTGACTAGGATCAACCAACTCTACTCAACCAATCACTCAATGAAATATTCCTTACTCACAAACCCTAGTACAATTATATGAACACTCACTCAAATTTTTTCAATAATTTTTATCAATCAATCTCACATAACAATGATACTCATGATCTTTGCAAACCCTAGTTCAAGTTCACTCAACTTAATCACTTCAACAACAATGCTTATAAAACAAGGTTTTATCAACAACTCTTTATTCCATAAAACCTTGAAGCATTAATTCAAAACACACTCAACAATGTTTACCAAAAAATCCTTTTCACTCCAACTTTGCATTCACAATAGTCAATAATCACTCACTAGGAAGATGTGCCCATACCTTTTGTTTGATGTAGAAGTGCCCTTAGAAAAACTTGTCTCAATCACAATTTTCTCATTTGCCAATTTCAATAGTTAGATGACAAATATCACACTAAATCTTGTTCAAAATATTTTCAAACACAAAAATAACTAATCCTAAATACACCTTATTACTCCTTCTTGAAATTAGCAATCATCAAATCACACATAAAAATAATCACTCAAATTTGCTCCTTATAATCTCCAAATTAATAAATCAATCTTTCAAAAATAACCCTTCAAAAATAATAATTGCCTACCCTTTTATCTCCCTCAAAAAACTTAATAATCAATATTAACTTAGGCAAATATCAAATCCTATAAACCCTCAAAAAATATTTTTAAACCTTACACACATAAAAATATTTTTTTATTTTCCTCCAACTTTAGCACATTCCAAATTAAGCAACAAACCCAACAATCATCAACGCATATCTTTGTCTCACTTGCTAAAAGGCCTTGGTGGATTTCGACATTGAAACCTCTCCATCGAGCACGTTACCAAGGCTTTAGTCCACCATGTGGGCTAGGCTCTCATGGACTAGGCTCTCCCATGATAAGGGGAAGGTTCTAGCATCCCTTTGTTCCTCATGCTAGGCACCATTCACAAAAATGTAAACCTTATTCCTTGCAAAACACAAACCTCGAGGGGTTCGAACCTACGTCCTCTTGCCAGAAAACATTTCAACACTTTCCACCATCGCCAGCTGCACTACCTAGCGTGTGTGCAAAGTGGAAGGAGCATTTCTCCTCTTTATTCCTTTACTTTTGTCAAAGACTTTTCAAACAAAAATCGTTGCTTTCTCTTTGCGCTCATTTTCAAACTTAGGGGCATTCAAAATAATAATTGCATGGGGGACTAAGGCAAAGGTTTTGCCTTCATATATATACATAGTGCCTTGATGTTGTAATACGTCGACGCTTCACATAGAATTTTAAATTCGATTTATGTCTTTGCTTTATAACCCTTTTTAGGATTTTTTAAATTAATAAAAATTAATTTATAATTAAATTAAAATTAACTTATAATTAGCTTAAGTAACATGAAAGTTAATTAGATATAACAAATTATTATAATATTATTTTCCTGGGCCTCTTCTTTACCCTTTGGACCTCATCTGACTTCTTGGAACTAGGATTTGATCAAATGAAGGCGTACTACCCTTTTGCACTTATTGGAGAACCTGAAACTGATGTTGCCCACTGAAACTGCCACTAACTGGTGCTGAAATTTTGACATCAATGACCACTCACTCTTGACATCAATGACAACTAATCTACTCAAAATGTCCAACAATATCCTCAAGAACCTATTCATACTTCCAAGAATATACCTTTTTGAGCTACCAAGTTTCATTAAGAACTTGTTCCTACTTCTAGCGTATATCAAATTTTATATTGGCATCTCTCGACCCAGGTAAGCCCTCCTGACTTCCTCTATAAGAAAATATTTTTGCTTTCCAAGTGGGATAGACTCTTTAAATATCAGAGAAACTCATGGAGCCTTAGCTAGAAGACCTTATAATTCTAAAATATTCTATTTTGTTCAATAAATAATCCCCAACCCAAAATTTTCCAAATCCCCTATGTTCACGAGATTCAATTCCAAATATCATGGAACAAAAAGCTGGTAACAAGCTTTGCACTCCTCGCCCTATTTTTGGAATTAAAAAATTATGGAATGTATTTGTTGGTAGTGAAATTAAAGGGGGTAGGACCTCAAACCAAGTCCTCAGGAAAAAAGAAACTCAAACCCTTACATTTGAAGGTACCCTCTTGGAATGAAAGTTGCTAGCGTCCATGAAGAAAAATTTAAGGTAATGTAGATCCTGATGAGGAATCCCTAGGTTTTCCCTACCCCTCTCTTTTTGGTTTTTGGTTCCATGTTTTGGTAGTTTCGAGGTCATTCCCTATTTGGGTTAAGTATCAAGATTTCCTTCCTCATTTTTTTGGGAGAATGCATTGTAGGATCCTCTCTAAGGACCATATCTAGTTTTAAAAGTTTTGGGGACCCATCCAAAAACCCTTTCCTCTATGAATAAAAGAAATATTTCCAAGAGATTGTCTCCAATAATAGATAATAAACATCAATAATAATATTATTTTTTATCCATTGCCCACATTCATTTTTGTTGATAGCATTAATGATAATTTATGAATCTCCCTCAATTAAAATATTTATTTCCTTTTTCTATTGTAATTTTTATCCCTGTAAGAAGTGCCCTAGCCTCTACATAGTTGTTAGTAGAAGTTCTATATGATTTTGAGTAAGTGAGGAGAATTTTGCCTTCATTATTTCAAAAAATCCCACCTGCATCACTTTTTTCCAAATTTTATTTAGAAGCACCATCAAGATTAATTTTGATAAACCTAATTTCTTGATATTTACATTTTACCCTAGATCAAAGTAGTTTATTTGTTTTAATGTCATTATCATAGATGACTGTTCCGCATATGTTTAAATCATGTAACCAAGTTTCTACCACCTCTTTTTTTGCACTTTATACATCCCATGACGAACACCATATCTATAAATATTTGGTAAGAGAGGCAATAATATGGTTCCAAACTTGGGCATGATTTTGAGATTTTTAAAAATTCTATTATTCCTTTCAAGTCATCAACTACAACAAATAATGGTAGGACCAATCCTCCATAGAATACATAATACTTTATATTTGAAATAGTTAATCCAAAATTTTATCAAATATTTCATTTGTTTATGGAGATACCCAATATGTTTTCATATTTATAAAAAAGTAATCACAAATAGTGTGAGCAAAGGGACAATTAAGATGTAAATGGTTTGATGAATCTAAATCCTTCTCATACAAGGCACATCTAAAAGGTTCATGATATCCTCTTCTTTGTAGATTCTCTCATGTAAGAATCTTACTTTAAACTATTAACCAAAGGAATATTGAGGCCTTAGGGAGATCCTCTAGTGACCAAAAATTCTTCCAAGAAAAATATTTGATAGTAGGAAATTTTGATTGCTCTAAAACCTCATATCCCAACTTGATCAAGTATCCATCATATTTTGATAGATTTCAAACTAACCCATCCTTCGTGTCAAAATCAACAAATAAAACTCTTGAAGCATCTTTTCAATATCATCTACAATTTTTTTGAGTTCCTCTTTTTCTACTAGGTTACTAATATAAATCCATGATCTCGAGTTGTTGCTCATATAAGTAGCCTTTGACCTTTGGAACATTACAAACTAGGCATGCTCGAACTAGTGGTTACCATTTTGAGTTATATATAAGAGGATAAAGCTTCAACCAAGAAATATACCAAAAATTTGCATAATTATCCTCATTGGATGACAATTTAATATGTTTCTTGATCAATTGCAAACTATATGATATGAAGTTCCATGTTGATGATCCTTTAGGTAGGGGTTTTCCTAAATTATTTCATTGCATCAAGAGAACCTATCTATTTTTGAAGTAATATTTTTACCCAATTATTTCCTTGATCTTTGAATAGTCTCCATCCAAGCTTTGTCCCTAAGGCTAATCTCATAAGTCTACAATTCCAAAAGCCTACTCTGCCAATATTATTTCCTTTGCAAACCCTATGCCACTTACAAAGAGGAAACTTAAATTTTTCTTGCATCCTTTCTAAAGAAAGTCTCTTTGAATGATGTTATACCTACTGACAATCTTGAAAGTAACATCATATATATAGATATGGATTACAATGTTATTTTATGAGTTGTAGCCTTCTTGCCATGGTTAAAAACTTATCTTTCTAACCTACCAAATAAACTTCCATTCTATCCAAAATTTTACAACTTTATATAAAAATAATAACAAATAAGTTTTTAAACATAATATTATTAAAGTATAAAATCATATTAATAAGAAAATAAAATGTCACAAGCCAATTTACACTACAACAAGAAAATCAAATAAAATATTAAATAAGAAAATGGTTTAAAATATTAATGAAGAAAAATACTTTTTATTTACACTACAATTAAGGATAAGTTCAAAGTAAAGCATATGTGATGTTATTTCGTCCTTTATACCTAAAATATAACACAAAATTATATATCATATTATGATAATTTTGAGTAATTTAAGCAAGTAAAAAGAATTGGGTGAGTTTATGTGAAGCATGTCTCGAAATATTGTTGACTTAAACATTAGTAAATTTATGTGAAATATTGTACTTGCATTGTTAAAATTGATAAATTTTTCATTAAAATTTAATACAATTCTCATTTTTAATACATAATAAAGGATCTTCCACTCTCTTGGTCAAATTATCAACTGCCACCAAGATCACATCATGTTAGTATCTATTCTCATATAGACCCACTATAAAATACATGGAGATTACCAATTATTTCTACATTGGCACATCATGTGGGTCTAACTTATTTGTTGGATGACAATGCTTTGCCTTAACTTTTTGGTATTCTAGATATCTTGTAATAAAACTAGTGATGTCTTACTTCATTCTAGCCCAATAAAAGGTATTTTTCAGTTTTTTTTCTGATTTTTGATCCTCCTGAATGAACAAAATAAGGATAATTATTCTCCTCAAATTACCAATTTTGGGTATAAATACCTTCTCTTTAAAACATAAAAGCCCATATTTTATGTTAAAATCCTTATTCTTTTGGATGCATCACGACCTACCCTTACAAGACCCTTGTTGAGAAGACAATATAACTAGATCTATTGTTTCAATGCCTAACACTATTGGGTGCTATGAATATGTAAGGATAAGATGTGATATCGGTTATGTTTTATGTTTATTGATGTCGCTAAGCTTTTATGGTTCTACAGCACTAACTGTGCTTGCAAGTAACAATGTTGAACTAACAATTTAATATCTGCTTTGATGATGCTTTTAAATTGTTTAGCCAAGAAATTGATTGATATTATTTGTGCATATAATGGTTGAATAAAAATGACTAACCATTACATCATTAAGCTCATGATTTGATATTTGTCTTGATATTAAATTGATTTTCCAAGAAATAGCTTAATATTGTTAAATGTATAAAATGGTTACGATTGAAGTGATTGACCATTATAATATTTTATTAGAACTTTAATATTTTATTTATTATCATTTTTAAATAATTTAGCAAGAATTGATTGATAATTATTTTATGCAAATGATGGCTTCATTTAATGTGATAGGATCATGAGCGATTTAATATATTTCTATATATGTGTGAACCTTCCTTAAATTTCCAAAATTAACAAGTCTTTTTGAATACATTAAAATATGGTTGTTTTAGAAAGGAGAGTTAATCCCTATGTTAGTGAGGTCTAACTTGGGATGCTTGTCATAATGAAAAGTATTATCCTTATCAACCTAGAAAAAGGAGCCATAATGGCTCTCCATGATTTTGGTTTTTGGGTAGTTAAAGAAGAATATTTGTGGGGGGTGGATGGAATGGTGGGAAGGAGAAGGATGGGGAGGGGAAGCATACTGGAAATAAAGGTAATGCAGAAGAGCACCAAACAAAGGATTTTGAGGATGGTCAATGGATGTTGAGGTTACACTATGATATTATCTTATATTTTATGTCAATTTTAGACCATGAATTTCTAAAAAGTATATTATGTTTGCTCTATTTTATTTATATGGATGTTGTCTTGTTGACCAATACCGATTTTTAGCAAGCTTAGTATTATTTACTTCCTCCAAGAAATGTTGATTTTTAATCCTTTTACTTATTGGTGAATCAACAAGGGAGGTTTCCAACTTTCTTGTTTAAACTTAGCATGTTGGTGTGTTGAAACTTGACCTGTTGGTGTGTTGGAATCAGGCTTGAATCAACCTCTTTGAGTGCTTACTAGAAACATGGTGACTAACATGTTACGAATGCACATAGGACCTAATACGATAAACTTAAGACTATAAGAGATACTGTTGTATGCTAAAATACTATAAGAGACACTTCAAATATTAAAAATTACTGTTGCATGTAAAAAGGAACATGAATTATTTTTTGCATAGCAGTGATGAATAAATAATTGTGTATTTTTTCTATATCAAAGACATTTACATGTATGTATATTTATTTATTTATTTTTGGGACTGCTAAAATAAGAACTACTACTTTAAAATAAAAACAAAAAACCTATTTTTTTTAATGAAAAAACAAATTTATATTAAATTAAGATAAAAGCCTTTATAATAAAAAAACTTGTTTTTAGTGGAGAGCTTGTGCTTTTGTTTTTAAGATGAGAAAAAGCATGCAAGGCATATATAAAACGAGGTAGTGAATGAAAATTTATAATGTGGAAGATAGACTAAAATATGACTTGCCCTTCATTTATGAAGGTTAGAATAATGATTAAAAAAAAGAAACATGTTAGTAATTCTTTTTTTCAATACTGAAATATTATTAAAGTTTTTTTTTTAAATACTTTTATATTTAATATAAAATTATATTGTTCTTTTATTATTGTTTTTTATTGGAACCAACAATTATATTCAATACAAATAAGAGACGTTAAAATAGAAAAAGGAGCAGGAAAAATCATAGCTCATGACACAAGGCCACCAAAACGATCAACATTGTAAAGATGAGGCTCGGGGCCAAAAATAAAACTAGCCCTTAAAAGTGCAAATAAACAACATAACTATGCAAAGGACCGAGCCCTAATTTAGGTATTGATAGAATGGCTTGAGGTTGTACAATGTCACCCCCTTGACATGCTATGCTGAAATAGAGGGACCTTGAGGTAGAGGGAGGTTAGGTGAAACCCTGCTAATAGTGAACGAAGTCTCATACCAATACCTTATAATATTTATCAAATGCACCAACTCATGAGTCAACTTGGAAGTCTACGAATGGATCTAAATAGTAACAACAAAAAACATCAAAATATTTTCATGCATAGAAAACTAACTAGAAATTGAATTTTTAGAATAGACAGTAGCATTCCTAGCTTAACAAAGTTGAAACAAAATAATAGCACAAAATAAATTCCACAAATCAGCAATATAAGATGGCCAACAACTATTATATCCTAAAAATATCATTTGCCATATAAATAATTCAAGATGAAATGGTTTAAACAATAAGTGAATCCAATAGCAAACAAACTGAGCACGAGGGAAAAACCAAAATAGATGTTTAAAACTCTCAAAATGGCCACAAGTCAAACACTTAGGATTAGGAAGACCACCCCTAATAAGTCTCTCTCCCATACGAACCCCTTGATAAATAAGAGACCAAATAAAAAAGGTAATCTTGGGTTTAAGGTTAAACTACCAAATATGGTTCAGATGAGCAATCCAGGTATAGGAGGTAGAGTGAATCTACCCTATCTTATTAAGTTTGTCAACACCAGGGGAAAAAAGACTAATAATATGATAAAACAAGGAAGAAGAGTAGTTCTTGAAAGGAGTATCCACATTCCAATACCAATTCCTCCACCAGGCACTCAGGAGTTGAAGTCCAAGCTTATGAAGCATGACATCATGTATAAGCTCTTGAATATTAATAATAGAAGGAAGATCTAAATTTTAAAGATTAAATTTATGTTTGAGATCAGACCAAAGAATCTAGTCTCAAGAGTGAACTAAATCTATAATAAATCAAATGTCCTTGCGAAACAATCTCAAAGCTTTAATCCTTGACATATCAGCAAGAAGAATTGAAGAGTTAGACATAATAGGAGACCACCAGATATTCTATGAATTAAATTAAATACCATTACAAAAACCATTATGAATCTAGAAAATATGAGGTTTTACATAATTTTAACAACGAAGGAACCCTATATTGAGTCCACTCACGAGTTGGAAGTTGTCATTGGTATAGGTGTCAGGCTTACACCATTACACTAATGAACAACCATTGAACCAAAATTTCACTACACCACATGGTTGTCTATATCATTCTACAATATCACACTTGGAAAATCCAGTGACTACATCAACCTTTCCCTTCTCCTTAGAAGTCTCTAAACTTCACTAGAATCTCTACCATTTTGTTTAGATCTGTCCAGTTTCTATTTATTTTAGTCACATCCACTAGTCGAAGGAGACACACTATGTTATGGACCTTGATCGTGGCTATCACAACTTTCTATAGCCATTTAGAGGAGGTTAATCATGGATCGATAAAATATCACACTTGTTCATACTATGAAAATTGGTCATCTTACTTGGCATTCGACTGTACTTTTTGACCTCTTTAATCTACCGATTATGGCTCGAAACATTAGATCTGGATAAATCCTCTACAATTGAGAAATTTTTAGTCTATAAACACTATGAATTGGGGAGGAGCTTCTGATCTAGACCTGACCGAGATACGAGCCTTTCTAAAATATTTAGGTTTTCAGATCAGGCATATTTTCTTGTTCGATAGAAAAATCGATGACTTGCATAGCCATGTATCTTTGATCTTGTGGAGGATGACATGTCATGTTTTTTCATAAACTCATGATACTAGATAAATGAAACTATTATTGCATCTCTTGGCCCATTAACACATACTTTTATTGATGGAAAATGCATAGTTATACTCTCAAAAGTGAGCAAGATAATGTCTACACCACTATCAATTTCATAGTTGATTTCCCAAAATTTGCAGATTCTAATTGCATGCAACCTGATGCAATAACTAGAGTACGATCTCCTCATAGATCTTGGATGCAGTATCACTAGTATAAAATCCATCGAGGATGATGACCATGCTATGACCACCAAAAAAATATCATTCTAACATCCTTCCATTGGGCAATGATATAAGATGATTTTTCTTCATCTTCATGTTAGATCAAGCAACACTGATACTGAAGAGAGCATGCCCGACCAGATTATTGAGGTGGGTGTTCGACGGTCCATAGATCAAATCTGGCCTCAACAGTTCTAATGGGTCTTTGAGGAGTGCAAAGAATCTCCATGCAATCTCCCTTTTTTTAATTGTTCTATGATGGAGGTACACACAATTTACCATTATCTATTGCTATGCAGATTTTCCCTTCATTGACCAGTGAACGAAGAAGATTATTCCACATTCACCATGATATTTTGCATGTTCAACTCTGTTGATTAGACTACTACATCATGGCTATTCTACCACATAGAATTTCCAAGTTCTTCTTGGTAGGTGATAGCGCTAGGGTCAATATTGTGGTTATCCATGGTGCTTTCACATATCAAACAATTTAATGCAATATGTTTAGAAGCCGGAGCGAGGGAAGATGAAGTCGATAAGGGACTTTTTATTTTTATTTTTTTATGAGGTCCTTTATTTCTTGATATGTCAACCTAAGACTCTCTCCCAAAAAAATATATATCCGAAGGGAAGATGCAAATAAAAAGGCTACAACAGATCCTCAAACATACCACCATTAGTGTACCAATAGTGCACCAACTCCAATCAAAAACTCCATAGCTAATCATAACTTTTTTGGAGGATATTTGGTATGGGTGACTACCTGGGAAGTCTTAGGCAACCTTTTTTTAATTTAATTCCTAGATCGGTCTTAACTCACAATGCAGTTGATATCCATCAATTTTTACCAAGAAAATATATATTTAACATAAAACAAGCATATTTATGGCTCCAAGCATTGAAGCTTTAGGGGCAGCTATGAATTTGTCTCAATACTCACAACACTTCTCCTTGTATCCACTAGAAAGAATATTTTTTGATAATCATGAATGATATGAAATTTTATGGTTAGAGCATATTGTGATTCTACTATGAAGAAGCATGGAGGCGCTCCCTCAAAGGGGGGATGGAAGAATTTCCAATGAGTCAATTCCCCCCTCAAAGGTTTTTAGGAAGGAAGGAGACTGTCTTTGATAGCACTGTTAGAATATAAACTTCATTATTTTTATTAAAACATTATTACATATTTATAGATTAACGTGTTAACAATAACCTTAATTTAGTAGATGTTAACAGAGGATATAAACTACCTAAATAATGTAATTATCTTTTCTACCAAGTAATGATGACAGTATGAAGGCCAATATTAGCCCAAGCTTTGCACCCATAAGGTAGCCATAAATAAATACAATGGTGAATCAAAACCTTCCAGGATTCAAGGCCTTAAATAGCTTTAATCATCCTCTTAGCACACAAATAAATGCTTTACGTGTAAATACCAATGATTCACATCCCTCCCTTATTAGTAGGTGTGCAATAGATATCCCAAGAAACTCAATGAAAACCACATGAATTCTTCCCCTTGGCTCAAAGAAAATACTTAAGGAGTCTGGCCAACTTATTATAAGAATTTTTAGAAGGGACCCAATAGGAAGAGTAATAAACATGGGTGGCATCAAGAATATTTGTGCAAACTTGAAACTTATTTGTAAGAGAAAGGGGATGCAAAGCCTAGCAAGAAATCATTTTTCAATTCTATCAATGACATAGTACCTGAGTTCAGAGAGTGATATTTCAAAATCAAAAGAGATTATTTAGAACTTAAAATGCTCACCCCTTTGAAGCCAATACCATGAAAAATGTCTAATCCAAGCAGGAAAAGAAGAAGAAGCAAGGAAAAAACAAGGATACTTAGACCATTGGATGTTGGAACCCAAGGCCTTACAAAAAGTGTCCAAACAAACCAAAGTAGTTGAAAATAAAACCTCATCCTCATTTATAATGAGAAAAGACTCATCCACAAAGTGCCCATTATTAAACTGGGAGGACATGTCAGAAAAAATAATACCTTTGATCAACCCCTTAGATGCTTGATTGGCAAGAAGATAACCAAAAGCTTTAGAAACAAATATGTAAAGTGAGGGGACCAAAGGATAGCCTTAGTGAATAGAAAAAAACAAACCAAAATCCTCTAACCTATGTCCATTAATAGTAAGACAAGCTAAAGCATCAACAAACAATATGCTAATAGCCTTGATAAAAAAGGACCAAAGCCAAGAGCTTGGAGCATGGCAATAATGAAAGGCCACTCAATACGATCATAAGCTTTCTCATTCTATTTTAAAGAAAATGGGATTTTGGCCAAAGATACAAGTACATTCTAAACCTTACCAGATAACAATAAGATTATCCAAGATGTAACACCCTTTAATGAAACCCTTCTACTCCAATATAATTATCATAGAGAGAATGCTATGAATATGGAGAGCTAAAGCTTTAGCAAAAATCTTGTAAGAGACATTAAGTTGAGTAATAGTTCTCCAAATGGTGATATGTGTAGACACCCAAATGTCACACATTGCCACTTCTCACATCATCACGGTCGATCAATTTGCAAAACCTTTGAAAATTGTATAAATTGACTTCAAAAGACTATTCATTCATAAAAAGCACTATTCATCCTCATTAGCCCCCTTGGGCTACTTAATCTCCTTCCTACACTTAACTATGGGTCCTCATGTGACCATCACAACTAAAGTAAGGTTGAAACCTCTACCATGGTTAAAAAGCACTTTATGGTAAAAAGCCAATATTTTTGGTTAAAACTTGTTTTTATGGCTAAACACATGGTTAATTAGATCCAATCATAATTTAAGCTAAGTTTGCCACCTCATCTATTCTACTTTGACTAGCCTTGCCTACCACCTCACCTAGCCTAGCCTAGCCTTACCACCTCTCATCTAGATATTTCCTCCATCTCACACTCTCTTGGGCAATAAATGATAAATGGAGACTTTTGCAAAATAAAAGCAATTTTAAATTCAAAAGTATTCCACCTCAAAAAGAAATAAGTGCCATTTGGAGACTTTCCTCCACCCATGCCACCTCAGGGGACACCTCAGAGGATACCTTATAATGGCCACATCATAGGGATACCTCAAGGGACACCTTAGGGAACACCTCAGTGGAAACCTCACAGTGGACACCTCACAATGCACACCTCATAGGGAATACCTCATGGGACACCTCATCCCCTCCCTTAACCTTGGCAAACTCAATAAATAGAGTGCTTTCTTCTCCATTTCCAAGAATCATTCATTTACATACCCAAACTACTAGAATTGGTGTAGATTATGCTATATCCAATATCAACATGGAAATGATCCCCAAAACTAAGTAGTAGTAGGCTACAAACCCCTTTATACAGGTAGGTATCATTGTAAATACATTAATTTCAATTAGACTTCCATTATGCATTAACTTAGATTTTTGAGTCTTTGTCTATTTTAATATAGGGTTTGATCAAGACAAGCCCCCAAATATTTCTAATAAATTTTGTAGGTTGTGTAGGTTTAGAGGAATGCAAGGAGATAATCGGATGCGGTTTCCATGTGCTTCATTCTAGCACGCCTAGTGGGACCCCCACAAAATTGGAAATGTAGGTAGGTACTGTTAAAAATCAACCTATTTAATTCCAACAAAAAAAAAGGAAACAAATTTTTATTTTTTTTGAATTTTGAGTTAGTTGCTATATTTTTTTTAATTATTTACCATAAAAAAATTCTTTTCAAAGTTGTTATCAAAAACTTTTTATTTCTTTTTAGTTGTTAAAAAAAAAAATTAAAAAAAAAATGAAATAAAATATATATAATAATAATGGGGCCCCCATCATTCCTTGGCCCTACCGAGGCTCTTCTTCCTAGGCCCGACCAGGTCAACCCCCCACCTATTCAATATCCCCTCCTCGGTCCCAGTGGTCACGCATATAGTGGATGGCCTAGTCGACTTCATCCCTCCCATATTGGCCCTAGCGACCACGTACATAGTGCATGACCTGGCCATCCTCATACCACATCACCATGCACAAAGCATAGTGCACCATCATGGCCATGCTATGCATGCAACCTCCTCTCCCCACTTCATTATCATATATTAGATATAGTGCACCATCATTACTACACTCCGCATGTAGCCACTCCTCCCTCTCAATCTAGTGGTCATGTGCAACGTGGCTTAGCTGCCTCTCTTACCTTTCAACCGAGTGGCCGCATGTAATGCAGCCTGGATGCCACTCCTCCCCCAACTCTTGTGTGACCTATATATGAGCTACATTGCCAACTCCCTCTCCCCACTTCCCATACAACCCGTAGGTGTACTGCATCACCTTCTCTCCCCCTAAGTTGTGGTCATGATGAACATGGCCTGACTCCCCTACATTGTCGTAATCACACACAATGTGCAACCCGATGCCACTCCCATGGTCTGCCCTGACTAAGCAGGCCTATCAGGATCATCAGGCCTATCAGGGTTGATAGGCTTCATAGTCCTATTAGGACTGATAGGATTTGACAATAGGCCCACATGCAACACACCTCGACCACATAAAAAAAAAAAAATCAAATCAAAATAGAAACAAAAAATTAAAAAAATCAAAATTTTCCATTCAAACAAAAAAAATCAAACAAAAAGCTTAGTACAAAAAATTTCAAAAAATAAAAAACATTAGAAAAATAAAAAAAATAAAAAAAGTGAAAAAACATTAAAAAATAAATAAAAAATAAAAAAATTAGGAAAAATCAAAAGAATTCAAAAAATAAAAAAATATTTTACAGTGGTCCAATTTTTTTACTTTTGATCATCTTTGGAGGGATTGGCCTAATCAAGAGGATGTTGATCATTTTATTAGGCAGTTAGTTTGTATGGGTTCTACCATTCTTCTTTGGAATATTTGGAATGAAAGGAACAACCAAATTTTTAATCAAGATAGGAAGGATATTCACTATATTTGGCAAAATACCATAGCCAACTTAGTTGAATCAGTCCATCAACTCCTTAATCACCCCCAAAAATCCCATCAAATATGGGATCAAGTGATGCAAATATTGAATATTAAACCTTCTAAGGGCAACCAACTTAAAGGGAATGTGAGTATTAGTAAGATGGATAGGACTATAAATTGGCAACCTCCTCCTAAGGATTTTGGAAAAGTCAATACTGATGGAGCCTCTAGAGGGAACCCTGGAAAAGCCAGTGTGGGAGGAATTGGTAGACTTTCAGATGGCTCCCTAGTTTTTACTTTTGCTAAGACTTTGGGTATTCTTTCCAATAACCTTACTGAGGGGTATGGTATCCTTAGAGGTCTTCAGGAGGCTACTAAGGTTGGATGGGAAAAGGTGTTATTTGAGTCTGACTCTCAACTTATGATTAATCTCTTGAAGAATCCTAAGAATCATAAGGTGGATTGGAGAATAAAAGGAATTATTGAGAAGATTCAGTTAATCCAAATGGGATTTTTGAAAGTTCATTACAATCATGTGGTTAGAGATCAAAACAAGAGTGTTGATGCTTTAGCTAATTGGGCTTTGGACAAATGTGATCTTACTTGTTATGGCCACCCTCCTATATGGTGGGCTTCTCAAATTAGGGAAGCTCTTATTTCTATCATTTCTTTGGATGGCTCCAGTTCTAAAGGTACCTAGTTTCTTCTTGTTTTTTTTTTTTGCTTCTCTTTGGTTCATTCAGTTTTTTTTTAGTTCCCTAGATCATTCTATTCTTTATTTTGTTTCCTCTGTTGATTCTTGCCTTAATAGTCTTCTGGTCTAGATAGGTCATTGTTTTGTTTTTTTTTTTTAAGTTTTTTAAGGTGGGTGGGTTCTTTTGTTTTGTTTTTGTGTTCTTTGTGTTGTTTTTTGTTGTTCTTGTGTTTTTGTTGTTTTGTTTTTTTTTTTTTTTTTTAATGTTTTTTGTTATTGTTCTTGTTCTTGGGTTTCTCTTTGTTTGTGTTATTTCGTGTTTTTATGTGTGAGTGTTTTCTATGTATTTTTTTTTTGTTTATTGTCTGTTGTTGGTTGTTTTTTATTTTTATTTTTATTTAATTTTTTTAATTTTTTAGGTTTTGGTTATGTTTATTTTTCATGTTTTTTTGGGTTATGTCTTTGTAGTGTTCTGTTGTTTTTGTCTTGTTTGTGTTTTGTTATGTGGTTCTTGTGTTTTTCTATGTGGTTTGTGTTGTGGTTTCTTTTATCATATTGTGCATTTTTGGTTGTACTTTTGTTTTTGACACACTCAAGGAGCATGTTTTTTATTTTATTTTATTATTTTTGTTGTTATTTACTTATTTTTAAATTGGTTTTGTGTGTTTGTTTGCTCATTGAGTATGTCAAAGGTGGTAGGCCAGGTCCGAGTCCTAGGCATTTTTGGCGGAATGCATACCCCTACCTCCTTGGGTCTTACCCGAAAGTGGCATCCCTTTTGGGATGTTTTCCACAAATAAAAAATAAAATAAAAATTAAAAACCTTTCAAAGACATGTAATCTAGTTTTATTTCAACATGCATCTTAGATACCATCTTAGTTTTTCATTCTCAAAAGCATCTAGGTAAAATATGATTTCTTTTTGAAAAGGCATTTACCGTAGATTTGCTTTCAAAACACATTAGGTTTAAAAAAATCACCACACACTCATGTTGCATACATAGTGGTAAGATTGAACTTCATCACCAATCCCCACTCGATATTGGTGACATTGGATTTCATCTCCTTTCTCCAGATCGCCCCCCTTAGTAGCCATAGTTACCCTTAGGAGTGGTATTATGGCCTTCATCACCGGAATATCCCTTACTCTTGAAACTGGTTTTTCAAATTTCATCATAAGAAGGGATCTTCAAAGTAGGTTAGGATTAGATGCCCTTGCTCATAGGGCTTTGTATAATTTATGAGCTTTTAAATGTCGTTACTGACCAAACCTACCCGAGGGTGAAGCGAAAGCATTGTTGTGCCAATAGAAGGTCTTAGACAGTACCACCTCTTTTCGTAAGAGTATTTGGACTCATTAGAGCATTTTGAGTTCCTCCCTTTGGATATCTTTTTGGTGTGCTTTCCATTTAGTTGATATTCATTCATCGAAATGTAGTTCTATTTTGCACACCTTTGGGTGTTGTAAAAGGTTCTATGCAATGACACACCTTTTTGTTTTAGCATCCACCACACTTCTCATTATTTGTTGTTAGTATGAATACTATCATCAAAACACACAAAAACAACAAAAATATTATCTTACTATTTTGTATTAATTTTTATCGTGTTCAAGTGCTTTTGGGTCAAAAAACGTATTACAAAACCATAAAAAATAGTTTTAAAATACACTTTTTGGTTTTTAACAGTTGGTTTCTACAAAATCCTAAATTTGGAGGAGTTTCTTTCCTTCCAATCCATTATCACACTTGGACAAATTTTTCTTCCTTTCCAACCCATTTCTCACATTTAGGGGGAGTTTCTCTCCCTCCAAACTCATATTTCACATCTAGTGGAGATTCACCTCCTCCTATCACATATTCCACCATTGGAGGAGTTTCATCTCCCTCCAACTCCTCTTCTACATTTAGTAGAGTTTCATCTCTTTCACAACTCCTATTTCAAAATTGGAGGAGTTTCATCTCCCTTCAACACCTCTTCTATATTTTGTGGAGTTTCACCTCCTTCCAAATCCTCTTTCACAATTGGGGGGTTTCATCTCCTTCCAATCCATATTTCAAAATTGGGAGGTACTTCATCTCCCTCCACCATATCTTCCATATTTTGGGGAAGTTTCTTTTCCTTTCCAACTCATCTTATACATCTAGCGGAGCTTCACTTCCTTCCAATTCCTCTTCCAAAACTAGAGGAGTTTCAATCTTCTTCCACCACATATTCCAAAACTGGGGGAGTTTCCTCTCCTTCCAACACATATTCCACATCTAGAGGAGTTTAATCTCCTTCTAATTCCTCTTTCAGAATTGAAGGGAGTCTTTCTCTCCTTCCACACAAATTCCACATCTAGTAGAGTTTTACCTCCTTCCCAACCACATATTTCACTATTGGGGGAAGTTTCATCTCCTTCCACCTCATATTTCACATCTAGTGGATTTTATCTTCTTCCACCACATCTTCCAAAACTAGGGGGGTTTCATCTCCTTATGTATTCCACATCTAGTGGATTTTTACCTCCTTCCCAACCCCTCTTTCACAACTATGGGGGAGTTTCATATCCTTCCACATCATCTTCCACATCTAGTGAAGTTCATATCCTTCTAACACATCTTCTATATCTAACAGAGTTTCATTCTCCTTCCATCCCATATTTCAAAATTTGGAGAATTGTATAGACTTCTACCATATCTTCCACATCTAGCATAGTTTTATCTCATTCCATCCCATATTTCAAAATTGAGGGATTTTCATCTCCTTCCACATCATCTTCCCCATCTAGTGAAATTCATCTTCTTCCACCACATATTTCAAAATTGTGGGAGTTTTATCTCCTTCTACCACCTCTTCCACAACTAGGGAAATTTCATCTCCTTAGTCCAAATCCACCACTTCTCATATACTCATGATGGTACCACCCTATAGTGCATTTGCATGTCAATCAACCACATTCATCAACTAGGTCCTTAGAAATGTTATTCCCTTTTGTTAAAGGTTGCATCATTTTCCTGGAATTCACATGTCAATCTACACATCATCAACCAGGTCCTAAAAATGATATATCCTTTTGTTAAAAGTTGCATTCTTTTCCTAGCATTCACCCCTCTATCCTTCAACAATACATTCAACATTAGTGGTCACTAGGGTAACAAACAACCAATGTTGAACATGAAACCACAACTCATCATTCCACATCAGTAGGTACTACTATTATAACAAGTACTAGTCCCACAACCTACCACTCATTCATCATCGATAGGGTCTAGTATGATAAAAATAAAAATTGGTCCCACCAACCTGCCACTCATTCATCATTAGTAAGTTCTAGTGTAACAAAAAAAGCACTGGCCCGACCAACTGCATCTCATTCATCATTGGTAGGTTCTACTACAATAAAAAAAAGCACTGCTCCCACCAACTTGCCACTCATTCATCATCGATAGGGACTAGTGCAAAAAAAATACGTACTGACCCCATCACCTATTTCTAATTCAAAATTAGTAGGTTCTAGTGCAACAAAAAGCATTAGTCTCACAACCTATAACTCATTCTATTCATAGGCTATCGGGGCATCAACCGCCAATGTCGATCCCACCACAACTTATTCATCCACAACAAGTACTAGTGCAAAAAGAACAATTTCTAGTCATGTAATATTTCATTCATCATTTGTAGGTTCTAGTGCAACAAAAAAATACTAGTTTCACAACCTGTAACTCATTCCATTCATCAAGTACTAGGGCATCAACCACCAATATTGGTCTTACCAAAAGCCATTCATCAATAGAAGGTTCAAGTACAACCACCACAAGTATTGGTCTCATAACCTACAACTCATTCCATTCATCGGGTACTAGGGTCACAAATAACCAATTCTAGTCCTACAACCACAACTTATCATTTCATATCAATAGGTTCTAGTGTGACATCCACAAGTATTGGTATCACCACCTACATCACATTCATCATTGCTATGTTCTAGTGTGATAACCACAAGAACTAGTCCCACTAAATACATATCACTAATCATCAGTAGGTTCTAGTGTAACAATGACAAGCATTGGTCCCACCACTTGCATCTCAGTCATCATCGATAGGTTCTAGTGCAATAAAAACATGCACTAGTTTCAACACCTACATATCATTCATCATCGATAGGTTCTAGTATGAAAAAAATAAGCACTAGCCCCATTACCTGTGCCTCATTCAACAACATTAGGTACCAAGGTAACAACAACCAATGCTAGTCATGCAACAACCCCTCATTCATCATCAACAATTTTTTAGTATGACAAAAATAATCATTGGTCCCACCACCTACGTCTCATTCAACATCTGTAAAATAGACTCCACCAAAGCCCTGAGATGCACTTTAGGTCCAACCCTACAAAATTGTGGTTCCTAGTACTAGGTTCACACGAGCACGTGCGAATCTTGAGGTCCAGTAAAATTTACACATGGGTGTTCAAAATTTTAATTCTACCTCAAAATTTGGTCCCTAACATACTAGGTATTGGTTTTCATCCACCCACATAATCAAGAATCTAATTCAGGATGGTTAAGAGCCTTATGCCCATGGGAATTGCTATCCCTTATGCATTTTGATAAACTTCCCCTCACCACAGTGTATTAAAGGTGAAATCATTCCTTATACTTTTTTTGTGCCACTAGATTAAGTTTATGCCTTCATTTCAAAAAGCATCTAGATTAAGTCTATGCCTTCATGTCATCACACATCCACCATCATCTCATTATACACTCCATGCTCACTGCACCACGCCATCATAACTTTACCATCATCTCATTCTACACTCCCTACTCACTACAGCATGGCATCACAAATCCACCATCATCTTATTCTACAATCCCCACTCAATGCACCATGCCATCACAAATTCACCATCATCTATTCACCTCAAAGTTCACTCGATTCAAATCTACCATCGATATCATTCATTTCAAAAGAATTCTAGCTTAAATTTATTTCAAAAAATATTTCCATTCAATCTTCATTTCAAATAATTTGGTTAGATTTGATTTCATGAGGAAGAATTATAGCTTAGAATTATTTTGAAAAATATTTCCATTCAGTCTTCATTTAAAGGCATTATCTTAGTGTTTGATTTCATGAGGAAGCATTCTAGCTTAGATTTATTTCAAAAATTATTTTTATTCTATTTTTCATTTTAACAAGCATCTAGATTAAAAAAATGCCTTCATTTCATAAAGCATATAGATTAAGCCTAACTTGGCATAGCATATCCTAGCATAGACATAGCATAGCCTCATGTAGGCATAGCATATCATAGCCTCGCATAGGTGTAGCATAGCATAGCCTAGAATAGATATAGCCTAGCCTAACATGGACATAGCATAGCCTAGCATAGACATAGCTTAGCCTAGCATAGACAAAGCGTAGCCTAGAATAGGCATAGCATACTCATAGCCTAGCATAGCATAGCCTAGCATAGCCTAGCCTAGCATAGACATAGCATAGCCTAGCATAGGCGTAGCATACTCATAGCCTAACATAGTAAAGCTTAGCCTAGCATAGACATAACATAGCCTAGATTAGCATACTCACTGCCTAGCATATCCTATCATCGCATAGCCTAGCCATATTCATAACCTAGCATAGCCTAGCCTAGTGTAGGTTTAGCAATACTCATAGCCTAGCATCGGTCTAACCATACTTATAACCTAGCCTAGTGTAGATCTAACCATTCTCATCACCTAGCATAGACATAACATAGCTTATCCTAGCATAGGTCTAGCCATATGCATAGCCTAGAATAGCCTAGCCTAGTGTAGGTTTAGCCATTCTCATCGCCTAGCATAGACATAGCATAGTCATTCTTGTCTAGTTTTTGGTCTTAGCAGCGATTTTGTTCCAAGGGGAAAATTTTCTTGTAAATTCTTGTACATTCGATATCAAAACCAACAATAATAAAAATACACACAAATCAAAACTATCCATTGGCGACGTATCTTGTATTTCATTTTTCTCTTTTTCATCAATATTCTATTGCATTTTCTCCCACATTTATCTCATTTGGATCTATATCAATGTTGTTTAGTCACACTTTGAGTGGCTAGATACCTTTAATTTGATCCTATTTTCTTCTTGTCCTTTTCTCTACCTATTTTTGTTCTTGATCAATGTTGTATGGTCATGCTTTGAGCGACTACATACCTTTGATTGGTTACATTTCCTTATTTCTTTCTTCTCTTCTCCTTTCTCCTCCATTCCACAGGTTCACTAGTCTACCTCTTCCACCATCATCCACACTCATAAATCATGTTTATTCTACCAAATATTAACATTCAATTAACTCACCACATGCATCCATACATCCCATCAAGCTTCATCCATATAAATTGGGTCACTCTTTTGGAGTCACAAATTTGTATTAAAAATATCTCACTTGGTTTTCTTACTTGGGAACAAGTTGGCCGTACTTTAGTTTGCATTATAGGTATTGTATCATATCATTTATTCTACTTGTATATTAGCATTCCATTATATCCACCGATGTTTTTCATGCTCTTGCATTGTTCATCATCATGTTGTCATATGATTATGCTTGTACATATGCATACACCATTTTGCATACAATAAATAATTGAAGGGTTAAACATACATTTGTTGGCATACCTATGGTGGTGTCCAATCCTATTCTCAGTTGTATGGTAATAGGAAGTTATTTTATTGCTCAACTATTTATTGTCAGTCCAATCAACCAACATTAAAATCCATCAAATTCTAAAGCATTTCATGGATTCCCTTGGTTGACTTGAGTTCTTTCATGGACCAATCACACGTATCACACATTAAGAAAATTTTGAGTGTAGTGAGGATAACACCTTGCATAAGCCTTACCATAAAGCAAATGGTTTCCTCTGCTCATCATGTCATTTACATGATCAAAATAAACCTAATGATTGACAAAAGGATAAGCTCAAAAGAAAAATAAAGTGGGCAGAAAACAAAAGCAAATGCCCAAAAAGAGCACTACAAAAAAAGAAAATTAAAATAGAAAATAAAAGCAAATAACAAAAGCACCATCAAAATATTGAATCCCTAATGTCCTCAGGTGCATAATCAAATCATGGGGTAATATCCATTGCCAACACTAGGCTATAGATGCCTTCCTTGTAGTGGAGTACACCTTACAAGTGACAACATGTTTTTTACATTAGCGACCTTATTTTGTATAGACCACTGTGCACTTGTAGATGAGCTAGCTTAATCATCTAAGTTTGCAAAGGGTTAAGTCCAACCTCACTCAAAATGGATAAATAAACATCACTTTACACACACAAGTCCATGATAGGCTTAATCACAGTCACGATAGCCAAGACTTTTGCAATATATTAATTGTCTCTAGATGAGTTTGATTGTCTACACTATGGTGTTTGACTTTCTATAAATTCTTCTAAACATCCAACAATATTTAGAACAAGGAATGGATAGCATCATCACTAGCTCTTCCAATAACGAGTTTTCTCTTCATCATATTTATACATTGTCATTCATTACACATTCAAAGAGTTCATTATATTACCTCCATAGGTACATTTCCAATTGCATTCATCATATACATTGCATGTTTGCTTGTTTCATAATAAAGTCATGACTATTCCATTGTCTTTGAGTATTTCAACCATTTGAGATAGTTAACATCAAATACAAGTTTTAAAACATGTGACAACATACACACATCTCAAGTATACATACAACACACTTCTTGCATTAACCTGTTCAAATTTTGGTATAACTATAGCTATTCAAGTTCATGCTACATGTCATATACCATCTATCAAACATCATTAATGTATAATCACATGTATTAAATCATCCACAATCAATACACATCACACCATTGAACATCATCAAAAGATATTATCATGAATATTATTTCATACAACACTCTATACATCATCAAAATCATTCATTGACTACATTGTATATACATAATGCCATATGTCGCCTCATCAACAACGATCATGATATACAAAAATGGTGCCACACTCACTACACCAAATAAATAATAAATAAAAACAAACACAGGACATATCAGCTCTTCTATACATTGGGAGTCATCCCACTCCCCTCATATCTGCTAGGAGGCTTCTCAACCCTCATCCGAATCTTCTTCACCACACTCTTCATAATTTGCATCATGTAATATGACCCCACAATGGCACTTTTGTGCTTAAATACACCATTTTCGATGGGTTTGCATAGGAATGTACAAACGTTTTCATTTACACACCCATGTACAAACCTACAATTTTGTGTTTAAATTCTCACATTATGCATGGCTATGGCCTTGTATACCCTCCATTTGTAATTTTCATCATTCCTACAATAATTTTCATCATTTTCAATCGACTCGATTGTCATTTTTCATCAACTCCATTGCCAATTCATCGCTTAAGGGGGTAATCGTTCAATAAATCAAAAGTTGTCTTACATATGATCATACAACCAAACATCCAATCATGGATACAACAATTGCCTAAGAAATATTTTGTTGAATATTATCTCAAGTACTCATTTTCTAGGACAAAGAAAAAGCATAATTTCCCTTCTCAATCAAAACTCCAATTAAAAAGAAAAGGAATATTCGATAAAACTCAAAATGCCTGCAACTGTAGATAGCTCATGGATTACCTTCTTGAAAGTGGTAGTCGTAAGACCACTTTTGAATGAAGTACCTGACTAATCTCTACCTTGTGGCTCAAACAATTTGTCAAATATTATAAAAAAAAACTCATCAATCAATCAGAAGCAAAAATTTGCAAAGGCATTTGTTCCTTCCACAATTGGAACATCTCACATTGATCACAAAATAAGGCAATCTCATGTCTTCCCTCAAAAGCAATCATTGTGATGTTGGAGACTAGCCTAGCTTATTACCTTACCTAAACTAATTTAACTATCCTAGCCTTCCACCTCACCTAGCATAGCCTTACCATATCTCATCTAGATATTTCCTCCATCTCACACTCTCTTGGGCAATAAATGATAAATGGAGACTTTTACAAAATAAAAGCAATTTTAAATTCAAAAGTGTTCCACCTCAACAAGCAATAAGTGTCATTTGGAGACTTTCCTCCACCCATGCCACCTTAGGGGACACCTTAGAGGACACCTCATAATGGCCACCTCAAGGGATACCTTAGTGGACACCTCACAATGCACACCTCATAGGGGACACCTCAGCCCCTCCCCTAACCTTGGCAAACTCTATAAATAGAGTGCCTTCTCCATTTTTAATAATCCTCCATTTACATACCCAAACTCTACTGGAATTAATCTAGATTATGCTACATCCAACATGAACGTGGAAAGGATCTCCAAAAGTAAGTAATAGTAGGCTACAAACCCCTTTGTACAAGTAGGTATCATTGTAAATACATTCATTTCAATTACACTTCCATTATGCATTAGCTTAAATTTTTTAATCTTTGTCTGATTTAATGGGGGCCTTGATCAATACAAGCTCCCAAATGATTCTAACAAATTTTATAGGTTGTGTAGGTTTATAGGATCCACCCCCAAATATGATGGCTCATGCACAAGAAGCCCATCTACATCGAGGAACACATGAAGATAATCAGATGTGGTTTCCATGTGCTTAAATAATCTTAGGATTGCCTTATTTAGGATTAAATTTAATGTTTTCATGATTGATAATATTGCCTAGAGAATTGTTGGCTAACACTTCATTGTAGACATTGAGTAGATCAAGCCTAATAAAATTCCAAGTGGATTTATAAAATTCATAGGGAAAGCCATCAAGACTAGGGGACTTATCATTTGACATAGTCATAAGAGCATTATGAAGCTCAACAAGTGAAAGAGGAGCCTCACAAATAAGTTTGTCATAAGCAAATAATTTAGCAAGAATAATATCAATACACTATTGGAGCATCATTTGACATTTTAGAGAATCCAATTGCACTTGAAAGAAAGCTTATAATGATCCACAAAGGTTGATGCAATATCAGGAAGAGAAGTCAGCCTATCATGAGAGACTTTAACAACCTTGATCTGGATGCTAGCGTACTTGTAATGAAGAGATTTGAAAAAGGATTTGGACGAGCAATCACCAACCCTCAACCAGTGTAGACGAGCCTGAATCTGAGCCTCTTGGCTTCATGTCATTGATGGACTATAAGCTAGTGGCAAAGACCATCAAATCTAGTTTACAACTATTCCTCATACATATCATTTTATAGCACCAATAAATTCTATTGAAACTCCTTAATAATAGCCAAATGAGCATGCTTTCTAACATGTGCCACATGTTTGCCAAAATATTGCATGAAAGAGGTAGTACAAACAATCACCTCATTCTACCAAGAAATCCAACTGACAAAGTGAAGAGGTTGAGGTAATAAATTCTAGATTCTTTCAAACACAAAAATTGTGCCAGGGTGTTACAATAAGGAAGTATTTAAATAAAATTAATTGCACAAAAAATTAAATTGACGACCACTCTAATCAATTTGAAAGGAAATCAAGAAATGATCTGATAGTAGAAATTGATCCTAGACTATCACAAACTTATTATTGATGGAGGGGAATAAATTTTTTTTTTGCTCTGACATCATAACTTGATCAAGGCACTTGTAGATTTTATCATTACATGCATGAAAATTAGACCACATGAACCAGGATGGAGGCATGCAATTGTGTTGGAAAAAAAGGAATAAAAAATATCTCATATGTGTTTAAGGAAAAACTAAGCCTTATGCTCTCAAGCAGACTAGTGCATTAGGAGGCAACCAATTTTATCTTCAACATTCTCAACCATAATAAAATTACCAAAAAAAACCAATATGCCATCGGTAAGTGATCAACAAGGTACCATCAAAGGGCATAACAACTAGGCTCATCATTAGGTGTATAAATGCTGGCAATGCCTAGGGTGTTCCCATTGATATTCGGTAAAATCTATACAACATGATGAGAAGGATCCTCGCTAGAATTAAGCAAATAATCCTCAAGTTTGAAGGAGACAAAAATAGAAGCACCAGCCCAACCTTATTTATAGTGAGTAGTGAAATGTATAAAAGGACCTGCAATACAGCTGAGAGAAACATTTAACAAAAAATCAAAGATCTTAACTTCTTATAAATAAATAACATCAACATGGTCAATACTTTGCAGAGCAAATTGAACATAATTTTTTTTTGAGAAATCTGTAAGTCCTCGAACATTTCACGAAAGGAAATTTATGGAGGATTATCCATGGATTCATCTCCCATAGGGTTACCCCGACTATTAGAAAATATCGAAGAATTATTAAATATAGATATCTAAGAAGTTTGAAATAATTCACCAGCAATCGAGGGACTACCCACACTATTGGAAAACACCAAAAGCCTATTAAGTAAAAAGGTCTAACAAGGTTGAAATAAGTCACCAACTATCAAAGGACGATGCTTAGCCTTATTGATTCCCCTTGACAATGACAAGCCATCCAGAGAGAGCCTTCTCACCTTCTCTTATTAGTGTGTGTCACTTTTGCATCTTTAGTTTAGGGTCGATCTCCTCTAATAGCTATACTTAGGACCCTCTTTTCCCGCTCTCATTTAGATTATAGATAGAGAGCCTTAAAAGAGAGCCAACAAATTTCTCATCTAATAGGCCTTGGGATTCGAATACTGGATGTAGTAGCTTATAATAGAGAGGCACCGAGGGAATGGAACGCCTCGCTATTGATTGAAGCCAAGTGATTCACTAAAGCTTAAGAGAATGAAAAACTCTAAAAGGGAATCATGAAGATTTTATCCTTGTAATCTTAGGTCCCACCCCATTAAAAATAGAGAGCCCATTCTAGCTCGAGGTCACTTTCCACTTCTATGTAGTGGTTCCAATACCAATAGCAACTCCTAGGGCATGGGATTGGTTCTATGTATCAATAGTCCTCGGGTCATGTTGGGTTGGAAGGAGATCATCTAGTTGGTCTGGTCGCCACCCATATCGAGTAATGAATGAGTAAACCTCTTATACTAACTCAACACGTAACGGTAGGGAGGTTGCTTGTAAGAAAGTGAGCAGAGAGAACCAGGATGAATGTGATTATAGACTACTCCAAACCCCTAGCGACTAGTTTTTATTTTCATTCTCGATTTCCTATCGAGGCAAATGCTTGGAAGGTGGAGGTATTGACAGTGAATTCCCTTCTTTTGAGATTGATTTTGGTCAAGAGGTTTCTCAGCAAGCGAATCTTGAGGAGATAAAATAGGATGAACAATGATAGGAGGCTAAGATGGTAGCTTCACAACCTTATCTCTATTAGAAAGTTTTGACTTAGGGTTGGTCACCCCCTTCTTATTAGAAACTATGATCCAATAACCCTCAATAGAGGGTTTGGGAGATGCAAGAGTGGTATGAGGAGCAGGGGCAACCACCGAAGGTTTTCAAGCAACCAACGAACAATCCTTGATATGATGCATGGTGAATTGACATTGAAAACAAGTATTAGGTAAACTAAAGTAAACATTTTTTTGCATAAAGTACTTTGTACCAAAATGAGTGTCCACAAATTCTTTGAGATCCTGTGTGAGGTCAACCTCAACATAGTCTCTTTTATTAGGCCATGCTAGGAAGAACCATTCTTCTTTTCGATAGATCACCCAACCAATGGGTTTAATAATATCATCAATAAATGCCCATAAGGGTAGCGGAAGACCAGGGAGTTCAAGCCAAACTGACACTTTCAAGGTTACTTGCTCCAAAATATTAAAATGAGTCCAAGGAGAAAGGACCATCAAAGTATTGCAAAGAAACCAACAACTATACTTAACAACCATGATTTGCAATTACAAGGGTTATTTAAAGGAAAGCAAAAAAAACTTTAGTAAGATTGCAGATACCCACAACCACAATGCCATAAGCTTCCTAGTAAAGTTTCAACTAATTTTGAAAATATTTTTGCTACAAGATTTGACCAACAAAATAAGCTATCACTCAATGATTTTCATACCATTTTACAACTTTGAGAAACAACATCAAGAAATAGCACAACTTTTGAAGAAAAATCATTAACTCATCCACCACTTTCAAAACAAACTTTCAAGCTTGCTTTGCTATCGTAAGTTCCACTATTTGTAACAACCATTATATCTACAAACGGTAAAGCCAAAAAAAGGAGAGCAACCACCTAATTGATGATAAGATCAATATCCAAAACCAAAGCAACCAAATTTAAGAATAACAAGAGATCCAAATCCTAACAAAATAGTTTTTCCTCATCCATACTACTATTTTATTTATATTTTTTATTACTATTTTATTTTGAAAATATAATAAAATTAATTTTAAATTAAATTTTCAAAAACAATTTTTTTAATTATCTTTATTGTATATACAAAATATTATTTAAATATATTTTTAAATAATTTTTAATATTTGTAATCTTATAAACTATATAAATTTTTTTAATAAAATATTAATTATTTAATTAAATTATAATTATCCAACGATAATGTACAACCACATCCTCCATTGAATTTTAACCTTAAAAGCATTATTTTTTAACATAGTTCCTGTAGGGTCACTTTAGCTTTGTCAAGACTAGAGCCGTCCTTTGCCGGCATCGTAGTTTGAAATAGGCTTGTCAATTAAAGTATATAGCTAGATTAGTTTCATACATGATTTTAACGGGCGTGATTATATATTTAATAAAATTGATAATGTAAGAAAAGCATTGTTTGATTACAAAAGTTATGGTTTAAGATTTAGAATCATTAGTCTACGATGTTCAGATATATGAATTAAGATCAATTTTAAATATAAAATTTAAAATATATAAGAAAATGAAAATATTTTGTTAATTTTATATAAAGAATTAAAATAAAAAGCAATAGTCTGGTGGATTGGTAAGATGTTGGACATTTACTAAGAGGAGATTTAGGTTCAAACTTCACGAGCACGCTCAATTTGGGCAAATGTAATAGTCTGACCTAAGTTTGTTGAGTGTGGGCCAGCTTGACGAGGGTGGTACCAAACCCGAATCATCGGGGTCTCCCTCATTTTCGAGTCGTATTTATCGAAGTGAGATAGGGGTTACAGTGGTAGCACCATCATTTGATGCTACGATTAGAGAAAATGTGACTTAACCTTGTGATGTGATCGGTTGTTCAAAGATAAAAGGTAGTTACCAATTCTTCTATGTATAAAAAAAAATTAAGTAAAATAAATATATATAATAGAATAGAGGAAAAATAATGAGTAAAAATTTAAGTATATGTATTCATCCTATAAATAAATAATTATATCAAGGATCTTAATAATTTAAAGGTAAAGGTAAAGTGGTTTTTAACATCCTCTATGCCATAAGTTATATGGGACAACTCTTATGGAAGATGTTTACCCAATATATGTTTTACAATCATAGTCCAGTTACCAAAATATGGTGTACAACCTTACCCTCCAAGATTCAAACCTTGAACTTTTATTTAGAGTTCCATTTTCTTCATTGTTAGACCCACTTATATTCAAACCTTAAACCTCTATTCAAAGTTCCAATGTATTAAGAGAAGGGTGGTTAAAAAAAATATTGATATTCTAGAAACTCATGAGAACAATTGCTATTATGAATTTCTATTTTTTTAATTTAAAGTATTAATTGATGAAGTTGCTTAATAAAAATTGAAAGTTAGTAACTTTATGAATTTCTTTATTTATAATAAGTTATATGTGACTTCTATTCCACTCCCATAAAAATACCAAAATATGGCATTTCCTATAGGTCAATTAAATTACATCTAACATGTCTTTCTATCACAAATATCTTTCATTTATTTTTTTATCAAATATATTCTTCAACTTTCTTAAAGTGATATGTTTCTACAATCAACTCCTTGACATCATTTTTATTAAGAGATCAAATCTTACTTTGTCATTTGCCTTCTAAAAATTGAATTTCACTAAGAGGAAGATCAACACCATGATTGGCTAATGTATTTGTTATCCAATTTCCTTCTCTATAGATATACTTACATTTTCAAGAGATTGTCTCCAATAATAGATAATAAACATCAACGATAATATTATTTTTATCCATTCCTGACATTCATTTTTGTTGATAGCATTAATGATAATTTATGAAGATATATATTTATTTCTTTTTTCTATTGTAATTTTTTATCCATGTAACAAGTGCCCTAGCCTTTACATAGTTGTTGATAGAAGTTCTATATGATTCTAAGTAGGTGAGGAGAATTTTGCCTTCATTATTTAAAAAAAAACCATTTGCATTGGTTTTTCTTGAATTTCGTTTAGAAGCACCATCAAAATTAAATTTGATAAACCCAATTTATTGACACTTGCATTTTACCCTAGATCAAAGTAGTTCCTTTGTTTTAATGCCATTATTATAGATGAATCTTATATGTATGTTGAAATCTTGTAACCAAGTTGTTACCACCTCTTTTTTGCACTTGAGAATTCCCATGAAGAGTGGCATATCTATAAATATTTGGCAAGAGAGGTAATAATATGGTTCCACACTTGGGCATGATTTTGAGATTTGTTTTTAAAATTTGTATTATTCCTTTCAGTCATCAACTCCAACAAATAATGGCAGGACCAATCCTCCATATAATACATAATGTTTTAGTTTTGAAATAATTAATCCAACATATTATTAACTCTTTCATTTGTTGATGAAGCTATCCAATATATTTTAATATTTATAATACAATAATCACAAATAGTGTGAGCAAAGGGGCAATGAAGAAGTAAATAGTTTTATGAATCTAAATTCTTCTCATACAAGGCACATCTAAAAGGTCCATGATATCCTCTTCTTTGTAGACTCTCTCATGTAAGAATCTTACTTTAACTACTATCCAAAGGAATGTTAAGGCCTTAGGGAGAGCCTCTAGTGACCAAAAATTCTTTTGAGATTTTTTTTTGACAATAAGAAATTTTGATTGCTCTAAATCCTCATATCCCAACTTGATCAAGTATCCACCATATTTTGATAGGTTTCAAACCAACTCATCCTTTCATGTAAAAATTGACAAATAAAACTCTTTAAGCATATTTTCAAGTTCATATACAATTTGTTTGAGTTCCTTTCCTACTAGGTTGCCAATAGAACTTCATGATCTGGAGTTGTTGCCATATAAGTATAGTATTTGACCTTTGAACCATTAAAAACTAGGAATGCTTAAGCCAATGGTTACCATTTTGAATTAGAGATAAGAGGATAAGGCTTCAACCAAGCATCATACAAAAAAATTGCATAATTTACCTAATTGAATGACCATTTAATGTGTTTCTTGATCAATTGTAAACTATATGATATGAAGTTTCATGTTGAAGTAATATTTTTACCCAATTATTTCCTCAATATTTGAATAGTCTCCATCCAAGATTTGTCTCTAAGGCTAAACTCATAAGTCTACAATTCTAGAAGCTTTCTCTACCAATATTATTTCCTTTGCAAACCTTATACCACTTAC
>JAQPPZ010008110.1:0-15677 GCA_028583015.1 Wollemia nobilis
GAAAGCACGAGGATATGGAAACAAAAAGGAATATGCCAAGTACGATGCGTGTAAAACCAAACTTAACGCTAAAAGCCTATGTATTGAAAAATGCATGAAAGGAAAGAACATAGACGAATCGACACAAGATAAAAGCAATATGAAATATGGCCCTCTTTATTGATATGCTTTCAAAGTCGTGTTACAATACGTCTCCTTCCTTTTTAGGGGATAGGAGCGTCAAATATGTTTCTTATCACATCCATGGATAGCAATCCTTCTTCCGCGTGCCCACATGTAAGATGGGCGGACCAAAACGTCGCCGTCGCTTGTGTATATGATTTTTGACTCCTTCCTACTCCTCTGATGTCAGAAACCTGCGTTCAAAGAAATAGAAAATATTAGTAGCACCTGCAGATAGAATAAAACATGTATTTCCCAAGGCCTACTGTTAGTGTATGCATGAAAATATTAAAACGATAACCAAATGACCTCGGATCGACCTAAAATTTTAATAGAAGCATAAATATGTTACCAGGAGGCCACTGCAAAAGGAACAGTCTAGAAATTCCTCACATATTTGTATTCGCTCTGGGGTGGGACGAATAGACCTGCAATAACTTGTCAGAAAGCACCCTCTTCAATGTCCTATCCAGAAAGCTCCAAATGACCTGCAAAGTTGGGGTTAGCTAATTGGGGGTGTTTTGGGAAGACCCAGAAGGTCAGATTTCTCCAATTTGGCCTCTATCACCCAGATTTTGATGGTGCCATCTGCAAGTTAGTAAAGGCGGGAAATGATAAAAACCTGGTCAAAATTGCTCAGAATGAAGTGAAATTTAAACTACAACCTATTTAAATAACCTAGAATAAGATGCAAAAGAAAAATCAGAGAAATCTATCACAGATTTCTAATCACTCCGGGGTGGGGCGATTAGGGCTGTGACAGCTTGGGGGGCACCCGGGGGCAGGACGCCCACCGTTTGGGACTCTGTTTCGGCACCAATCCACTTGGGATGGGTCCAAAACTTCTTATGGGGTGTTGTCGACAAATTTTGTGGAATATTGTGGCCAAATATTAGGTTTTGGGTCCGGATTCGTGCTTCCAATAATCACCCAATAACCTCCCTTTCGAATGAGAGATTAAGGATGTGAAAGGCACAAATCGCAAGTAGGTATGTAAATTGGCAGCACTTCGTTGCTCAAATGCTCCTTCTCTGTATATCTTTTGGGTGAGAAAACTCACCAATTTATAGACCTAGGGTCTCTTTGTTTGAATTGCGCATGCGAGGGCGCCACTTGAGTTGTTTGTCCTATTTTGAGAGAAAAGATAATTCCCTGATTTAGAATCTCCTTGCATGAGGTCTCTAAAATAAAGACATGCATGACTGAAGTCTCTCTTCTTGATTTGAAGCCATTCCTCGCAATTGCATGGCCTGAAGCTTCAGTTAACTGGCGGACTTGTCGAGGTTTGACTTTTTGCCAGTCAAACTTGCTATTCGCCTCACCCTGGGGCGAATGTTGATATTCGTCCCTGGGTGGGACGAATGCCAGTTTGTATTCGTCCCTGGGTGGGACGAGTAGAGAGCAAGGTGCCAAAAAGGTGCCAAATTGACCTCTGACCTCCAAAACTACTTTTGGGAGTGGTTAGGACCACTGTTTAACCTCTGGGGGCTGCCCTAGGGGCTGTGTGTGTCAATGCGATCAACGCTTGTTGTCACATAATCGGATTGGTGCTGTTTTGGTGTCTACAGATGCCCCTTTTTGGGAAGCATTGTGCAAGGCGCAACACCGAGCAAAAATAGATAACCAAAGCACTAATGATTAGGGTTTCTCAGTAACCTAACCAACTCTTGATGCCCCAAGTATGGAAAGGGCACGCATTCTTGAATCCTTGCTTCTGACGAGCTAAGGAACTTAATTCAAGTGTTAACCTTTTTCGGTGAGGTGTTACTTGAGCTTGGACATTGATCAGTCATGAATAGGCAAAGGGCGCAACCTTTTGTCTGTGGGAACCTTGAGTTCATGATTCATGAATGCCAAGTGTTTGATCAGCTTGTGATTATTGCTTGTTTGCTGCCCCAAGCAGGGGCATGATTGTCTTTGTCAATGATCCTTTGAATGCGTGTCATTTCCTTGATTGGGTATATTTTTGTTGATTGGTGACTAAGTGTGACTACCCCCTCAAGCGACGAATCGATGAGGGAATGACCGACATGAGAAAAGTGACGAGTCACTTGACCCAAGATGACTTAGGTAAGGGTGCCTTCAGTTGTTTACCATTGAATGCGAAAGCAGTTTTCGAACATTCTGACCTATTTTTGGTGGGTGTGAACCCTTTTTGTGACGCATTTTGGAGCTGAAATTGTCAAAAATCCATCCTCCCATGGAGCGGTCCGGCTATGATAGCCTTCTTAGGGAGTAGGATAGTGACAATTTGTAACCCCAACATCTATTTTGGATGCCAAGAATGTCAGGCGCAAAAGTGCCTTCGTTCGGCAATGTTATTGCTATTTTTGGTTGGGTTTTGACCCTTTTGGTGACGTCGTTTGGGGATGAAATTCTCAAAAATCCGTCTTCCCGTGGAGTGGTCCGGCTATGGTAGCCTTCTTAGGGAGTAGGATAGTGAGGATTTGTGACCCCGACATCTATTTTGCATGCCCGAAATGTCAAGTGCAAAAGCACTCTCATTGGACACTTTTATTGCTTTTTTTGGTGCATTTTGTGCAGTTTTTGCTATTTTTGAAATTTTTGCTCTGTATTCGTCCCTGGGTGGGACGAATTCCTATTTAGTATTCATCCTAGGGAGGGACGAGTGCTAACCAGAGTGCTCATCCCAGGGGGGAACGAGTACAAGCTCAAAAAGCCTATTTAAAGGCCAAAACTGAGTTTTGGGCTCATTTGCATTTGTTTTTCTTGGCGATTTGGAGCTCTGAGGAGGAGGAGGTCAATTCTGCGAAGCGAAGCGCTACCAAAATTTTCCTATGACCATGAGTTCATGCACCGGATCAAGCGATGGAGCCGAAGCGAGACCAGTGAGTGCCCTTCCTCTTTATTGTTTGTTTGTTACAATTTGAAAACCGCAATTTATTTATTTTTTGTCTTTTTGTTTATTTTGTTTTTCAAATTAAAAATGAAACCCTAGTCTATCAAAATTAACACTTAGTTTAAAACTTAGTATAACCCTAGTTAAACAAAGATCAAAATTTAGTTTAAAACTGAGCTAAAAAACTTAGTTTAGAACATAACTTAAAAACTTCGCTTAACCTGAATTGAACAAAGATCAAAACTTAGGTTAGAAACGTAGGGTAAAACTGAGCGTAAAAACGTAGCTCAACCCTAGTTATTTGTTGTGTTTTGTTTTTGTGTTTTTAATTTACCAGTTTAGAGTTAAAAACCCTAGACTGACTAAATTATTTTTTTTTTTTTTTAATATTAGAGTTAAAAACCCTAGACAAAATTTTTTTTTTTTTTTTTTTAATTTATCTTAGAGTTAAAAACCCTAGAACTGACAAATTATTTTTATTTTTTTTTTTTAATTTATCGATTAGAGTTAAAAAACCCTAAAAATTATTTTTTTTTTTTTTTTAATTTATAGAGTTAAAACCCTAGACAAATAATTTTTGAATTTTTGTTTTTTTAATTTATCGATTAGAGTTAAAACCCTAGATTACTGACAAATTAGTTTTTGAATTTTGTTATGTTTTTGGTTGTACATTTTTATGCCTTGTTGTACAATTTTTCATTGTTTTAATGTTTTTGTGTTGTTTTCTTTTGCAGGTTGTGAAGAGCCGGTACCGTGTGCCCACTATTTTCACTGAAGCATGAGGCACTGACTTTGGCTGACTGGGAGTGGCTTGATGCCCTTGGGCTCAAGAAGGTGACTCGGCTGGAGCCGATGGTCGGGGATCGGGCCTATCTGATGGCCCTGATCAACTTATGGGATCCCCGGACCAACACCTTCCATCTCCCAATAGGGGAGATGACGGTGACCTTAGAGGATGTCTATCGGATTCTTTAGATTCCAATAGATGGACTGTCGATCCGGACGACGTCGTGGGATCAGAGGACAACAGTGCTGACACGCTATTTTGGGCATGGAGAGGAGATGGGGGTGGATAGCCCAGTGGAGAGGGCAGAGGGCGACTGCCAGATTGGTGGCATACTGGTTCGATGGTGGCTAGAGAGGGGTGTGTTGGGAGTGAGGCACGCATTACTTATGGGCCTCATTTCCAACATGCTTCTCCCTGACTCTTCGGGTGCGAGGTTCCCGTGGAACCTGCTAGAGGTGGTGTTTCGATTGGTGGAGTGTCCTACGGATGCACCGATGATCATGAGATGGGGACAGACTCTACTGGCATAGCTCTATGATGAGTTGTACGAGGTCCGCTATCGAAGGCGGAAGGGGATTAGTTGCAGCTACTTGTTGCAGTGTTGGGCTTGGCAGCACATAGCAGTGGAGAGGCCGATGGGGCTGCCCTAGATGACTCGGGAGAGATGGTAGACCGAGAGATTGGATACGGGGCACTATGGTGGAGGTCGGAGGAGCAGGGTCAGAGTCGATGATGGGCAGGTGTCGTAGGGCACTATGTCGATGCCTTCGCTCGGCTTGCTCTAGGGGAGGTGTTCTGGCGCCCCTATCGGGACTGTCCAGCCTGGCCTGAGGCTGGAGAGTGGCTCCGATGGGTACGGAGGGGGCGGTGGCTGATTGGGTGTCATGGGACTGAGCAGGAGTTCTTCCCATATGGTCGGGTTACACGATAGTTTGGGGTGCACCAGGGGTTGCCTGGTGAGCCCGTGGTCTATCGACATCGAGGGGATGAGAGGACTCTAGCTTGGCCAGTCATTGCGCCACTGGGTGAGGATGCAGATACAATGATTGACATCCCAGATGTGGATGACATCGAGGTTACCATCGAGTATGAGTAGTGGTGGACTTTGTGATGATGGCGAGGTGAGGGGCCTCTAGGGGGTGCAACAGGGGATGAGGGTGCAGAGGCACCAGGAGAGGGCTGGGGAGTTCTGCTGGATGATGCGGACATGGTGGAGGTTGAGGATGTTGGAGGGGAGTTTGGGGTGCCGGATCAGCCGGAGATGCAGGACGTCCCGGAGCAGTGGGAGCCAGAGTAGGCTGCCTTCTCGAGATTCGTCGATGCCTCGAGAGGTTCGAAGGATGTGGAGGCAAGGCATTGCGCTGAGATAGCATGATTGGAGGACCTACTATGGAGATGAGATGAGGAGCTAGGAGAGGCTTTGCAGGAGAGGGATCTCCTATGGACTCAGCTAGTGGAGTGGGAGAATGCATGGGCTACATACCATCGAGGGGATGGGGATACCGATGCTGCATGGGAGAGGGATCTCCTATGCGCATTAGAAGACATTGTGCATGATGATGTAGTAGCTTATTATCATCGATGGGAGGCAAAGTGGTTTCGACATCGGATGGATATGGAGGGAGAGATTATCCACCTCGGTGGGTGGTTACCTGAGCCCCCTAGAGGTGGCTCTTCGCGTCGGATGAGAGACAGTGATACTGAGCAGTCAACATCATCTCGTCGCAGGCGGCTAGATGAGGGGGCACTAGTAGGCATGATGCAGGGGTGAGCAGCAGTCACCCTGAGAGGTCCCATAGGACCCACACCATGGGGGGTAGTTCCCGTCGCACCGATCCTACATGATCATGGTGGCCGATGCCCTAGGCTTAGGGGTTTTTGAGCTTTTGGCTTTTGTTGCGAGGTCAGAGGACCGGTTCATTGTAGCCTATGGGCATTTTTGATGATATATATATAGATGACTCTTTTTTTGGTGTTTATGCACTTTTCATGGTTTGTTTTTATGTACATGTATTTACATTGATGTATGCATATGCTATTATGAATGCGATGTTTCTAATTTATATGATGTATGCATATGGAATGAATGAAATGAGTTGTTGATAACTTGTCGATGGCACCATAGACTGTGCAAGATTGATTGGCTTGTTGTACTTATGGGATGACTTTGTGGAATGACTTTGCATGTGAAAACTTTGTTTTTGTATTTTGCATATTTTTTGATGGTGATGTACGGAATGAAATGTACCAGTTGTTTTAAAATGTAGTTAAGCTTTTCTGAGATTCAGATATTTTAACTAACTAGCCAAGACTGTACATTTATCTCGCAAGACTTTTGAACAAGGTATAAATCCGACTTGAATTTAACCAAGTTATTTCACATCCCTGTGTGTGCAATTGAGTTCATTTATGTGGTATTTGTCAGGATACCGCCAGTGCCAGATAGGCTATCAACCAAACCTGTACTGAGGATCACCTAATTAGCTCCACTAACTCCGTTGTTGTATTTAGTAAGATTAATCCATGAGACAATCTAAGGTACCATAAGCTAGCTCATCCACATGCAAACATTGGTCTGCTCACATGCAAAGCTAATGTGACAGACATATCATCATGCGGTTAGGATACCGCCATTGCCAGGTAGGCTGTCCACCAAACCCGTAATGAGGATCACCTAGATGGTTTTCGAATGCTGAGAATTCCAGGGATTCAAGTTCAGGTTGTTTATTTGCTCAATGGTTTAGGATACTTGCTCGTATACATAGTGATGAAAATCATTGTTTATTTTTCTCTTTGTTTTTCTTTTTGAGCAAGGATTTTGAATAGTGGTGATAACCACTATTATTTGATTTTGGATTTTGAGCTTTGTAAGGTTGAGCTTGTATGTTTGTGGCTTATGAATGGCATTGATCCTTTTGGCCTTGGGGATGACTACCCATCCTATTCAGGGACGTGTAGTACGAATCCTTATGACTTTGGGAACCAAAGGGGATTATGGAGATTATGAAGTAAGGGCATTGATATTTTAGGCCTTGGGGATGACTACCCATCCTGTTCAGGGACGTGTAGTATGAATCCTTACAACTTTGGAGACCAAAGGTGATTGGAGATGGTTGTGATGATGGCTTGTGGGAATTTTGTTTTTGAATGGCATCGATCCTTTTAGGCCTTGGGGATGACTACCCATCCTTGGCAGGGACGTGTAGTACGAATCCTTACAACTTTAGGGACCAATGGTGATTGGGATTTTTGGTAGTGGTGAAAACCACTATTTATTAGGGGGAATTGATGGGGAAGAGCTTGTCCTTTTGTCAATTCTCAGCACTCTTGAACCATTCGCACAGGGGGATGAACAGGCTAATCTTTCACCTATGGTACCCTAGACTGCTTTGTAGGTTTCTCTTGCATTCACACAACTTAGGAATTATTTTATGTGTTTTAACTTGTGTAGGGATGTTACGTAACGAGGCGTGATCCAAGTAAAACTTTCCCTTGTAAAATCTGTTTAACTTTGTACAGTTTTTGGCTAGAAATTTAAAGACAACTGAATGACGAAAACCCTATATACATTAGGAGACAACTGACTATGCTAAAAATGGGGATGGTGTTATTCTAGATGTATGTGTTTATAAAATGGATTTGATGTGGAAAATGATGGAATTGCCAAGTAATGACAGTCTATGGTGCTTTTGACTTGTATGACCTAGAAAATATGCAATGTATGGATGCGATGCCTAATGCAACCTATATTTTTGTATTTTTGATTTTTATGAGTATGCATGGAATTGAAATGCAATTTTTTTTGTTATTTTTGATGATTTTATTGTTTTTGTTTGTTTTTGAATATTTATTTTGACCAAGCGGTTATGGTAACCCTTGGAGCTTTTGGTTTGACCAAAGGGTTTATGGATACCTTTGGGGCATTTTGGGGTTGACCAAGCGATTGTGGGAATCCTTGGAGCTTTTGGTTTGACCAAAGGGTTTATGGATACCTTTGGAGCATTTTGGGTTGACCAAGAGATTATGAAAATCCTTGGAGCTTTTGGTTTGACCAAGAGATTACGAAAATCCTTGGAGCTTTTGGTTTGACCAAAGGGTTGGATTTTGTTAATTTGTAGGACCATGAAAACCTCCTTCTTCTCTTTGAGAAGGGCAATGTAGTCGACTTGCTCTTCGGGGGATAGACTTACCCCCAACTTGATGATTTGCAAATTCATTGGATCTGAGCCGATGTCTACGTCAGTCATCTCCTCGACCGACATGTGGGATCCATCCTCCAACTGGTGTGGAGTTGGGATCAAGTGGATATCATTTGCTGAATTTAGATCATCGTTCGGAACGTCAGGTTCCTCTTCAGCATGGAAGACATCCTGAGTCTGTCTTGGGGTGAAATGGAACATCCCACCACAAGGCCAGTACTCTGATGGGGATGGCGGTGTGTCAGCATGATCCCAGTCTATAGCATCTAGGTCTAGATGCAATGACCATGTTGGGTCGACTGGATCATGGATGGGGGTGGTTAAATCAATGGAGATCATGTTGATGAAATGATTGTGGTCTCCATTACCGTGGGTGTGACTGCTCGGACATCCTAGATGATCTTTGTGCTTCGGATCTGGCTCTGTGGGTACTGGCACAAATGGATCAGCCCTATGCATGGATAAGAAGATAGGGTCTACCCTAGGCACTGATGGTTCTATAGGGTCTCCAGGTGGAAGATGCTCTCTGTATACCTGGAGTGGTGGGTGCAATAATTGCTATAACTATGCCTGGTTTAGGTGCCACCTATGCCTTGGCCCTATGTGTAACTGTTCAAACATGTCATCTATGTCCAAGGGATATTGTTGTTGTCGCATATGATTGAGATAAGCCATCTCAGTTTCATCTTCATAATCACTATCGGAGATCCAAAGGCCTTCGTTGGCTCCAACAGTTTTGCGACATATGAGGCTCATCTTGCTCGAGCAAATTAATGTGGTCCCATCGAGGTTGTTCCGCTCTCTATGAGGGGACCTGATTCTCTTGAGGTGGCATATGCTCAATTGGAGCATCCAAAGGGAACATTGTTAGGAAGCTCTCCTGATAATCATCCATGGGATATACTTGTGAATGATTGCTATCAGACTCGAAAGGATCCCAAGGTGCTACCTCGTATTCTGACTCATCTTCTGAAGACCCTTCTTGGTCTTGTCCATATCCCTCTTGTAGGTGAGTCCTCAAATTTTCTCCCTTTTCGATCGAAGGGAAAGGGTTGTTATGGTCAACAAGGTTGGTTGTTAGTAATGGGAGATAATCTCCCAATGTATATGTTGTGTTAGGATTGGCATATGGATCTAATGCCAACCCATCCTTGTTGCCTATCCCTAGGCCTTGCATGTTCTCTACCAAGATGTCTAGGGGCAAGGGGTGGTTGAACCCTACTCCTGACTTGTCATACGGCATTTGATATCTCGGTTGGCAAAGAACATGCACTCCTTGCTCATACCTGCCCAACCCATATCCATGCCAATTGCATTGGCCAAGATATCTCAAAGCGAAGTTTGGGTTGGACAAATAGTTGACGTCCTCAGCAAAGGGCTCTTCATCTTCGTCTTCTTGCATACAAGTTTCAATGCCATTATCCAGGCCCCCATAAACAAAGTTTGTCTGATTGGGTGGGTAGCCTAGAGGAACCACAGAGCCGATGGGGAGTCGAGGTCTCCCCATGTCCTGCATGGACTCAAGTGTGGGTGTTGCTACAATGTTCCTCACTAGATACTCCCCCAGGCCCGTGTTGGCCATCTCAACGGTGACCGTTGGTGGTTGAGGGGGAGCGAATGGGAGTCCTTCTTGAGTCCACTCCATGTGGGGTGAACTAGGCATCTCGACTTCCATTCGGCTAGGCATCTCTTCGATAGAGATGGTTGAGACTAGGGGTGGTTCCTCTTCTAGGGGTTTCTTTCCCTTGTCCTTTGGTGTGGCCACCATAGGTGGCATCGTTGTTGAAGGACCAGATGAGGAAGATGGACCCGGCTGGGGATTCGATGGACTCGGCAATGGGGATGCCTACGGAATCGGACCCTGGTTAGATGGATTCAACTAAAAATCCAAATGTGTTGATGGAAGGGTCGATTGCGGCATGAATTGCACCGTATTGCAGTACTTGAAGGGCTCTAAGTCTATCGGGACTACATGCACCTATCCTTCAAATGTATACTTTAGGCATTGATGAGCTATTGAAGGGACACACTTCATGTCCCTGATCCAAGGCCGGCCCAACAAGATATTATAAGCCATCTCACCTTCCAAGATGTGGCACAATGTATGAATAGTCTTTTGTCCCACTTGGATGGGTAGGACAATTGTGCCAACCGTCGAGCATATTGCATCATTGAATGCTCGCAGTGTATAAGTGGAGGCCACGATGTGAGATGCTGGCAACTTCAGATGTTTCAATGCTGCTGGTTGTGATGATATTACTGGATGAGCCAGTGTCCACCAACACCCTCTTATACGGAATCCCGTTGACCCATGCAATAACGTGCAGGGGTGGATCCGCCACATCACCAATCACTGATTTCAATTCATCTTCTCTAAAGGTGATGACTGGTTCTGTACATTGTTTTACATGTCCCACGAAGTTGTTGAAAGAGTTTGCTTCATGGGGCTGCAGCTCGATGGCTTTTAATATCTCCATTAGAGCCTCCCGATGGGGCGCTGATTGTTGAATGAGCTCGTATATGGAGAGCCTAGCCGACGTGGTCCTTAGACTTTGGGTAAGTCTAGTCCGAATCATGGCCACTGGTCTAGGTGGGGGAAGTTGCGTAGGGTGTTGTTGAGGTTGTGACATCGATGGAACTTCTCTTGTGGCTGCCGTGGGGGCAGCTCCTGGATACCTCTTGTTCCTAGTCACTATGCTTATCATCCCTACATACCCCTGCATGGGGCAATTCTGTTGCACCTCATTGACTTGAAGGGGTTTTGCCTATGCATCATGGGTAGGCAAGGGGTCTCTGAAGACTCCCATATGTTGGTTGTTTGGCGCTACGGGGTTGTCCACCGCCAATGTCTTATTGTCGATTAGGTCTTGTACCAAACCTTTGAACTTCCAACATGCATTAAGATCATGTCCCTTCCATCTATGGAACCTACAGTACAAGTCCTCCCGGTACCCCTTAGGCTTCGGTGCATTGGGGTCTATAGTTTGAATCTCTGGAAGGTTGATCAAGTTCACCGTTGACAAGCGGTCAAACAAGGAGTCCCTGGACTCTGTGTAAGGTGTAAATTGTTGCCTAGGGTGATGCTGCTGATTTTGTTCCTGCCTTTGGTTTTCTCTATCATAATTGTTAGGAGGCACCGCATGATAGTTAGCCTTTTGAGGTTGTGTTGCTTGTGCAGGCTTAGGGACATTGATAGCAACTTGATTGACCACAGCGGGTTTTGATTGCATGGTCCCTATTTTAGTGTTCTTGGTCCATTATTTCTTCTTAGGTTTGGCGATCTCGCCATCCTGTATCTTGATCTCCTCAATGATTTTGGCTTGCGCTAGAGCTTCCTCTAAAGTGGCATATTGTTGTAGCTGCAATAGCATGGAGATCGATCTCAAACAACTCTTTGAGAACATTTGAGTCAGGTCGGACATGGGAGGGAGGTAGGGCAGCTTTGAAAGCAACGTCCTCCATCGGTTCCCATATGCCACCATGGTCTCTTCCTCATACTGCCTGAGGCTAGCTAGGTCACTTAATGACGCCTTTTTCTTGGTGTTGAAGGTGAAGCATTCGAGGAATGCGTCCACTAGCTGATCCAAGTTACTGATGCTATGTTTTGGTAATTGAGTGAACCAATCCGAGGTAGGGCCTACGAATGTGGTTATAAATGTTCTTAGTAACAAAGCATCATTGTCCTGAATGCCAAAGCATTGGCTCAAGAATCTAGTCACATGCTCTTGGGCATCCTCCTCCCCTCTAAAGAGTGCCAACTAGGGCAGTTTAAAGTGTTCAGGGTATGGAGGTGTCGACACTGATGGATGCACAGGATGACTACGGAGTTGGCGTAAAGTGGGCTTTTGGGGCCCAGAAGTCTTGATCTCCATAGATTCTAAGCGCTCTAGCAGTGCTTTATATGCATCGAAGGATTTGATTTCTTCCTCCTTAGTTTGCTCCCATTGTGGGTTGCGGGGAACTTGAGGCCTATGGAGGGGTAGCTGGATAGCACCCCCTCTGCCTTGGTAGGGCGTTTCAGCCCACTCTTCTTCTTGTTCATACTCCTCATAGGCTTCTTGAGGAGTGCCTGGCCGAGACCTATAAACATGGGTGGGTGCCCGCGGAGGGTGCCCATCATTGTTTCTGGGAGTGGCCTCCCGCTCAAGTCTAGGAGGTCTTGGAGGCAATACTTGATAAGGTCGCGGAGACCTATCTCGCACCAAGGGGTTATGCCTCTCATACACTTCTACTTTATGTGCACGAGGAGTTGGGACCTTCTCAGGCACATTGTTTAGGAGCAATTCGGTTGTCTGACGTTGAATGCGCTCTTTGTTAAGGCGACACAGATGTTCTAACTATTGTTGATCTTGCCTGAGCTGCATGATTTGCGCTTGGTGGGCGGCATGTTTGGAAAATGCCAAGTCAATTTGTTCCATCGTCTCATGTTTAGGAAGCCTAGATGCCTCTCCTACATGTCTATCTCGGTCGTGGTGATCCGAGACCCCTATGGGTTGCTTCCCTCTATCGAGGTTAGCGGCATTCACCTGAGGCTCTGGCCTCAATGGGTGATCCTGATACATAGCAGGTGTGGAGGTGCATCACTCCCATGCTGTGTACTACTCTTGAGGAACATAGTAGTCTTCCTCGTACTCTCTTTCATATGCATAAAAGGTGCGGGCAGAATTGTCTTGCCCTGTCTGGAGAGCCTGATACTCTGGATATTGTCTAGTGTTTCTAACAGTAATACGGGGTAGAGGAGGGATGACGAAATCATGTGGCCCCTCCTTCTGGACCCTCTGTTGTTCTAACACTTCATCACTAGGCCACCCATAACGAGCGTCTAAGGGAGGTCTCCTATCTATGTTGAGTGCTACGTGTAGGTTCTCCTCTTGAAAGGACCTATGCTGAGTGGGGGTGCCCCTCAAAGAGGTGCCTCTATAGTCCTATTCTGTGATGGCATGATGTGGACTATCTTGTGTGCCATGCCACCAAGGCGGGATGACCAAGTCCTCAGGACTATATCGGAGGTGACTTGTCCCCCTTTGCACACTTTCTGTAGCGCTTGCCCGTGATTGGGCTCGGCTACGAGTGTACACCATGGTGATGTTTACCTAAAGATGCGTAGATTTTTATCTTCTTTTAGGATTTTTTATGCTACACTTAAACAGAAAGGAAACACACAATCAACGCAATGGTTATCTCGTTTAAAGATTAAAAGTGTGCCCTAAATCTGGTTTAGTGTGTTTTGATGTTTGTTTTGAAAGTTTTTGGAAAGAACGTTTAAATGCAATATGATGGCTCTTATGACTCCCAAAAAATGGTCGCCCCTTCGATATACCATTGCCAGACCGATATACCAACCTCTCTATATACCCGCCCTTACGTGAGGGAAACTATTGGTACGTGAGAGCAGATGGTACGTGGAACATAGGCGGTACGAAAGGGGAATCACTCTGTTTATGACACCTACCATAGAAGACTTATCCTCATGCACTGGGAATCACCCCAGCTACACTTGGTCAGCTTTCATCAGGATTTACGTCTAGCAACAGTCGCGATCGGGGTTATGTATGCAATATCTCAAGCCAAGGTGGTGATGAAATCCACCGTTGGTCTTGCTCAAGGGTTGGGGTTTTACGACCAACTCCTTGTTGTTTCAAATTACCACGTGGTGTGTGGGGTTCTTTTTAAGTTGCATAAATGAAGCAAACAAGCATTCAAACTCTCCTATGCAAGCAAATAACTAGAGAACAAACAACAAAATTTTGATAGAAGGTGTTTAAGACCTCTACCTCTTCTCTGCCCAAATCGGATGTCTCTGAATTTCTGCTCTGAAACAGTCCAACGTTTGAAAACTTGGTACCTGTAAGCAAAAAACAAGCAACTTTAATCAAAAAGTTAATCTTAAAAATCAAGGGACAGAGGTCCCACCGTGATCGCCACTGAAAGCACGAGGATACGGAAACAAAAAGGAATATGCCAAGCACGATGCGTGTAAAACCAAACTTAACGCTAAAAGCCTATATATTGAAAATGCATGAAAGGAAAGAACATAGACGAATCGACACAAGATAAAAGCAATATGAAATATAGCCTTCTTTATTGATATGCTTTCAAAGTCGTGTTACAATACGTCTCCTTCCTTTTTAGGGGATAGGAGCGTCAAATATGTTTCTTATCACATCCATGGATAGCAATCCTTCTTCCGCGTGCCCACATGTAAGATGGGTGGACCAAAACGTCGCCGCCGCTTGTGTATATGATTTTTGACTCCTTCCTGCTCCTCTGATGTCAGAAACCTGCGTTCAAAGAAATAGAAAATATTAGTAGCACCTGCAGATAGAATAAAACATGTATTTCCCAAGGCCTACTGTTAGTGTATGCATGAAAATATTAAAACGATAACCAAATGACCTCAGATCGACCTAAAATTTTAACAGAAGCATAAATATGTTACCAAGAGGCCACTGCAAAAGGAACAGTCTAGAAATTCCTCACATATTTGTATTCGCTCTGGGGTGGGACGAATAGACCTGCAATAACTTGTCAGAAAGCACCCTCTTCAATGTCCTATCCAGAAAGCTCCAAATGACCTGCAAAGTTGGGGTTAGCTAATTGGGGGTGTTTTGGGAAGACCCAGATGGTCATATTTCTCCAATTTGGCCTCTATCACCCAGATTTTTATGGTGCCATCTGCAAGTTAGTAAAGGCGGGAAATGATAAAAACCTGGTCAAAATTGCTCAGAATGAAGTGAAATTTAAACTACAACCTATTTAATAGACCTAGAATAAGATGCAAAAGAAAAATCAGAGAAATATATCACATATTTCTAATCATTCCGGGGTGGGGCGATTAGGGCTGTGACAGCTTGGGGGGCGCCCGGGGGCAGAACGCCCACCGTTTGGGACTCTGTTTTGGCACCAATCCACTTGGGATGGGTCCAAAACTTCTTATGGGGTGTTTTCGACAAATTTTGTGGAATATTGTGGCCAAAAATTGGGTTTTGGGTCCGGATTCGTGCTTCCAATAATCACCCAATAACCTCCCTTTCGAATGAGAGATTAAGGATGTGAAAGGCACAAATCGCAAGTAGGTATGTAAATTGGCAGCACTTCATTGCTCAAATGCTCCTTCTCTGTATATCTTTTGGGTGAGAAAACTCACCAATTTATAGACCTAGGGTCTCTCTGTTTGAATTGCGCATGCGAGGGCGCCACTTGAGTTGTTTGTCCTATTTTGAGAGAAAAGATAATTCCCTGATTTAGAATCTCCTTGCATGAGGTCTCTAAAATAAAGACATGCATGACTGAAGTCTCTCTCCTTGATTTGAAGCCATTCCTCGCAATTGCATGGCCTGAAGCTTCAGTTAACTGGCGGACTTGTCGAGGTTTGACTTTTTGCCAATCAAACTTGCTATTCGCCTCACCCTGGGGCGAATGCTGATATTCGTCCCTGGGTGGGACGAATGCCAGTTTGTATTCATCCCTGGGTGGGACGAGTAGAGAGCAAGGTGCCAAAAAGGTGCCAAATTGACCTCTGACCTCCAAAACTACTTTTGGGAGTGGTTAGGACCACTGTTTAACCTCTGGGGGCTGCCCTAGGGGCTGTGTGTGTCAATGCGATCAGCGCTTGTTGTCACATAATCGGATTGGTGCTGTTTTGGTGTCTATAGTACCCTTTTGATTT
>JAQPPZ010008111.1:0-13265 GCA_028583015.1 Wollemia nobilis
GTGTTGGTCACAAATCTGCCACAGGAAAGGATTTTATACGTATACACGCCCTAGACTTGGCCAACATTGAAAGGCTGAGAGAAAGAGATGTCTCCCGAGCCAATCTCCAGAGAGGGCTAGCTCCCAAACTAATATAAACTAGTTTTAGGATAAGGATGCAGGAAATAAATGGGAGAATGCGGAAAGAAAGGGAAATAACAGAAGGAGATGAAATGCAGAAAGAAAGGGAAATAACGAAAAGGGATGTAAATATGGCCGAAGCCGATCGTTGATGGGGAGAACAACCTCGAACAGTAGATAACCTCAACTAGATCCTGAAGCTAAACGACAACTGACTCTTAGAATATGTGTATAGAAATTGGATCACACATTAGCCATGAGTTTGCTTCCAAACAGACTTCAAACATTCAAATGCCAATACAGTCAAATTCAACACAACATAATTCAACTAATATTACACTGGACTACACAGAAGTAAATCACCCAGAAAGAAAAACATGCACAACAATTTAAATCACCAACTCCATAAGAAACTAAGAATTGAAGCAAATGCATCTAGGATTTCTGTTTTAATTTTTGCAAAAATATCCTCCTCCTTTTGCTTGAGTTTTACATTGGTATTTATAGAGGTTCGTCCTCTTCCTTTCGTATTACAACATTTAATACATGAAACAAATTTTAAGAGGAGCGATCCACAAAATCTGTACTTGAAAAGAGAAATTATTGCCCTCAATCTACCTCGGAGAAATGACATTATCAGGGCAAGAGGAAAGTTGTTAAGAGATCACGAACAGGAGCTTTTAATATTGGAGGCATCTTTGATTTTGGTGGCGGTGAAAACTGCTTCGTGTTCTTCTATCTTGCGCACATAAGTAATCATCAACATTTAATCCTTGAGCCTCTTTGACCACGATATCACAATATGTTGGAGAGATTTTACTTGATACTTATCTTATCCACACGTTCTCCTATGCAATCCTGAAGAAAAATGCAAACAGCACTGTATCGGGCCTTTGTTATTGCTTTTGTCACGAAAATGAGACAAGTCGCAAAAATGCGACATGTCGCGATATCGTGACAATTTTACCTTACTGCCTTCTCTTCTTGCCACTAGTCACGAAAATGCGACATGTCATGATATAATGACATCTTTTTCTCTTTTGCTTTGTCTCTATGATATGTCATGAAATCACGACATTCTCCTCTGCTTTGGCTTCTTCAATACTCCTTATCACGAAAATGAAACATGTCACGAAATTGCGACATCTTTCTCTTGCGCTGTCTTTCCTGCCTTCTTACCCGCGAAAATGCGACAGGTCACGAAAATGCGACATGTCATGAAATCGTGACACTTTCTCGCTGCCTTGTACTTCTCAGCTTTCATCTCGCGAAAATGCGACAGGTCGCGAAAATGCGACATGTCGCGATATCATGACGTTTTTTCCATTTGGTTCTTTCATCTTCAACAAGTCGTGAAATCGTGACATGTTTCTCCATTTGGCCTTTTCTCCACAATATGTCACGTTTTCGTGACATTTTCTATCTTCTTTCACTCTGATGCTTGTAGGCCGCAAAAATTTGACATGTCGCGAAATCGTGATGTTTCGTACAATCTAGCTGCCTCCTCGCTTCCTCCTCGTGAAAACGTGACATGTCACGATATCACGACAGTTCTTTGCGCTTTGCCATTCCTATCCAATATGTCATGAAATCGTGACAATTTCTTGCCTTCTTCATCATTGTCGCTTCATGTCGCAATATTGTGACAATTTCTTGCCTTCTTCATCATTATCGCTTCATGTCGCAATATCGCGACGTCTTCCTCTGCTTGGCCTCATCTTCAAAAATGTTGTGAAATCATGACATCTTTCATGCCTTGGCTTATCTGTTAGTCCTTCCTGTGATAACGTGACATGTCATGATATCATGACATTCCGTACCATTTTCTCCTTGCTTGCTTTTCTGTTGTGATATCGTGACATTTTTCATTGACATTGCCCTTTGTTGCTTTATGTCGCGATATCGTGACATTTTCTATCACACTGCTCCATGGCCACCGCAAGTCGTGATTTTGCGACATGTCGCGATATCGCGACAACTTCATTTTAGTGCTCCTGTTGACTGCGTTGACCGCAAAACTCCAACACTTCGCGATATCGTGATAGTTTTACTACTTTGCTTTCGTTGACTGCTTTGACCGTGAAACTCCAACATGTCATGATATCGTGACAGTTTGGCTCCCTTGCTGCCGTTGACTGTTTTGACCGTGAAAATGCGACAGGTTGCGAAAATGTGACATGTCACGATATCACGACAATTTTCATACTTAACTGATTTTTGCATTTGATGCCGCGAAACTGCGACATGTCGCGATATCGCGACAGTTACATTTTCTTTGCTCTAACACAAAACCTATAGAGATTTTCACATTTCCCTTTCAAAATGCATGGAGGGACAAATAGAAGAATTAGTATCTCTACAATTTGTGCACTATTTTACATTAACAGTAACAACAAAACAATGTGGCAAAAATGCCAACGAAGGATCAGAAATCGGTTGAGCATGGAAGAACCTTAATGTAAAATAAAGTTTTGATTTTTAGAGTTTAACTTAATAAAGTATGTTGCACCTCATGGATTTTAATTAATAGTATAAATCATATGGGGTTTACTTATTTATATTGAGTATTATGAATTGTTTTCTTTGATAAAAATATTTAGATAAATATGGACAGTGCAGCTTATATTGTTAAATATTTAGTGTCATCAAGGATTTTTTTTTACAAAGATAAAAAGATGGATCATAATATTTTTATAAAGTAAGATAACCTTTGTCAATCATGTTTGCTAATGTCTTAAGGAATTGAATGTGTCCATAAGGGACATAAAGAGTGACAGGTTGAAAAACTTGCATGTTTCTATTTAATATAAAATATATAATGCTTATTAATCATAGTTTATAGAATTGTAGACTCCAATATTATAATATAGAAGGTTTTTTGATGGCAATAGATAGGATGGGGTTTAGATATAAATGTAAAAACAAAAGCCATTGATATTTGAATAGGTGATTTCTTTAATTCTCTTTAGTAGATAAACAAATTGTGGTCTACAAAGTTAGAGAATTTAAGTTTAAGTCTTTTAAAATCTTGTGCTTACTACATGGTGTTACATGTAATTTGGACTAGATAAGATAACTAGTACCCTAGATTTGACTGCAACAATTATTTTCAATGTTTTATGGATAAGAGATCTGGTTGTTTAGAAAATTAAGAATCTAAAACTAAATTAATTATTTTATTTTACTTTATTTAAGTGTAGTATTTCAAAATAAAAGAAAGCCTTAATAATATTTTGCATATAGAGTAACTGAATTTTATTTATATATTTATTTTTTTGTTAGGTAATAAAAGAAAATTATGTACATATAAATATTCTTTCAAATATTATTTAGTACAATATTATATTATGGGAATGAGTTATATTTTCATATAACCTAGTGAAGAGTATTATTTTAAAAACATAAAACCATAAAACCATCAGAGAAATTCTAAAGAAGGCATAACCATCGAGAAGGGTGTAAGTCATTATTTTGCATGTGAGTGAATATTTTGCTGTCATTAGCAAAGAATGAAAAGTGCATGTTGATAAGGACAACACCTACCCAACTCTAATAGTTCATAGTGGTGACTATTATGAATCGATGTTATTCATTCTCTAGATATTGAAAAATGAAAGAAGTCATACACTATTGAGAGTAAAGAGCAATGGAATGGGATGTCATCCTAGGATAACGTATGATTAGTACGTGAGGATGGTCACAAACTTACTCTGGTTGCAAAATTGCCAACATAAATCATGGTTAGAGAGCTTATCCATGAGGTTGGAAGATCCAGCGATAGACGGTATGGGTAAAATTACCATTAACTGAAGCTGGGTCTGAGACATCTTGTCTGAAAGTCATGTGATGGTGGACCATGATTAAACCTTAGCTGTAGATCAATGATCAAGCACTGGAATAGCTACGCTAATCCAAAGCATGAATCCATAGGATTCGACAAGTCGGTAGACCAATAAGAACAATAGTAGGATTGTGAATCCAATTCTCCTATGCTTTGAGATGGGGAATTAGTGCATCCACCTTTCTAGGTGTTATGGGCCTTGGATAGACAACCCCATGCCAAGATCAAAGAAATTGAGAGGAGTAACTATCTTTTATATGGCAACTTATTACATGAAGTTGGCCGGTCCCAAGCACTTAGGATACCATATGCAACAGTAAACAAAATTGAAGTGTGAACTTCTATGCCAAAGTACCATTTTAAAGTTGGGTGTGTTATGTCAATGAGTGACAATTGTGTTTGATATTATTAAAAGTTTTGTATTTGTAATTTGTCAACCAAGTGAGTAGACTTGGGTTGTTACAGTTGGTATCAGAGCTTAGGTTGCAAAACCTAAGGCCACGTGTTTGAAAAATGGCATAATTCCTTTTGTATTCATGGTGGACTCCCTCAATGAAATTAATATAATTTTATTTTATGTAGCATATTGAGGATCTTGCATCAAATCTAGAAATATTCCAATACTAGATGGACCAGATATCATCAATGATGAAACTGCTTATGGATAGAATGGGAATTCAGAAAGAAATCATGGAATTTTTTATAATACAAAAAAATAAGTAAACCAAGCAGAAGATAAAATTGAAATCTGCTAGAAAATGCAAAAATGCAAAAAAGGGTTTTAAGTACAATAAGGAACCTGAGCATAAGGAAATAATTGGTTAGGAAGGGAGAACTAGAGCACTGGTAACAATATTTTTCACCTGTGGAGAGTCCCACTATGCAAGAAGTTTCCAATTAAGAGTTAATCGAAAGAAAATATGTTGCTTCACCTGTGAAGGGGAACATTACACCAAAAATTGTCCATTAAGAGTAAATCAGGAGAAAACACTTGACAATCAACCTCATATGATAGCTGAAGAACTGCACCAAGACAAACAAGTCATGATTGGAGATAAGAATGAAAAAACACTCAAGATTGTTCTACTTTGAGAAGTGGTAGGTTATAATAGGAATCCATCCAAATATGGAATTTTGCTAATGTAAGAAGTATCACGACAAATGATACTAGTTTTTGACAGACACATGTTTCATGTTCTATCTTTTGAATATAAATTTGAGAACTTTTGGTAGTTTTATGATAAGTTACATGTTTCATATTTTTGTAAAAATGTTAATAGGATCATTACTCTAATAGAACTACCACTTAGAATGATATGACATTAATGAATAAACAAAAGTCCAAAAAGTGTGTTATTATTGTGAAATTAAATCAATGACCAAAGGAGTTGGCAAGAGGAAAATGAAATGAAGATAGTCGTCATAATAAAATGATTTAAATATTAGCCTTTTGGTAATTTTGATATATCGTAAAAACCAAGAATTATGTCTCAATAGTAGATAAACTGAGTCTAACAATGTTTGTTGGTTGTTGGTCCTCTACATGCTTGAGTATAGTCTAATTTGTAGACCAAAAGAGTCAATTGATATGTTGTATAATGTTGAACTAATCGAGTAGGGATTGGGACTAACCTAATCATTCATTGCTTTAGCTTACGAATCTAGAGAGATTTAAAAAAAACTTAGAGTTGACTACTGTAGTCTATGCACTTAAAATTTGGTGATACTACTTGTTAGGAAAACCATGTGAGTTTAAAATTGATCTCCAAAGTTTAAGATACAATTCCTAGCCAAATATAGACAGAATATAGATAGAATTATTAGCCAAATATAATTTCAAAATTGAATACATCAAAGAAAAGGACAATAAACTAGAAAAATCCCTCAGTTGAAGAAGACATGTAGTTGCTCTCACGAAATGCAAAAAAATGTCACATTAAGGATGAGAAAAAACCAAATCAACATGCGGATCAAACAAGATTTGGTATAAAAAGAATGATTTTGCAAGAAGCATATTATGCACCATATTCTGCTCACCCAGATGTAATAAAAATAAGAGAAGTTTAATATATATAAATATAAATATAAATATAAATATATATATATATCCATAAATTTTAAAATTGATCTTTCCAAGACTCGGTTTCAGCATGATGTTATTTTTTGTAGTTGTGGATAAGTTGACCAAGATGACATAATTTATATCGGGCAGTTTTTGTGATAATGCCCCCACAATAGCACAAAATTTGCTCAGGAGATTGTGAAATTGCATGGTTTTCGTGAAATAAATATCTCAGATAGAGATTCGAGATTCACTTCTAAAATTTTTGTAAGTTTTGCACCGAGCATGGGACACAAAGCTAAATATCAGCACTACCTACCATCCTAAGATGGATGGATAGACCTAGAGGATCAATCAGGTTGAAAGACATGTTACACATATATTGTATAGACTACCAAAGTAAGTGGAAATATTATCTCTTCCTGGTGGAATTTGCAACAATAGTTAACATGTCACATTGGGCATGGGCCCTTTTGAGGCCCTATACGAGTGCAGGTGTAGGACACTATTAACATGGGATAATTTTGATGATCGATAATGTTAGAGTAATATTCCATCATTTGGGATATTTACCCTTTTTCTACATTAGGTAGAATTTATTTACTGCATGGTAAAAATTATCTTGTTACTTTTTACCACTAGTTTTTACTATTTAGTATTTACCTAGGGTTAGTTAGTCATTGTAGTCATTTTGACTATATTAGTAGTTAGCTACCTTCATGGGGACGCTACCTATAACACGTTATTTGTTAATGCTAACTTAGGATATTATTTATTTAATATTCCTAAGTCTATTGTTAGTTTTCTATAGTGCTATTTAAGCACTTGATCATGAATAATATTCTTAATTCTTCTTTGCCTATGGTACACTCCTAAATCTATCATTGGCATCAGATCCACGGAGGGATGAAGCAAGATTTTGGGCAAGGCAGGAGAGACAAACTCGTTCCAAGCTAGACAAGGTGAGCATCTCTCATTCCACGTGTTTCAAGGAGGAGGTCATGATTTAATTAGTTATTGATTTTTTTTTATTTCTAACTCCTAAGGTTTCAAATTTTTGGACTGAAAGACGAGCTCATTTCCATTTTTCCAAGGGAGCGATCGGACTAGATTTTATAGGCAACCAAATATTTGTTTTCTCCAACCTGGCCGCAAGATCCTTGGGCAACCACCCCAAGGTCGACCACTGGATTAATTACTCTGATGATCGCCTCAAGGGCTATGGTAATAGAGCCACATAGTTGTGACCTAATAACATTCTCTAGTGCCTACTGCGAGAGGACAGGAGGTCCTCTGCACCAACCGACCATCTCAAGAGGGTAGGCCATGATCGGAGAACTTTCTTTAGTGTTCATCATGAGAGGACAGGGGTTCCTCCGCATCGACTGACCGTCTCAAGATAATCACGGGCAATGTGGATGCAAAATAAAAGGGCAAGTCAATAATCTAAGGGCTTTTTTTCCCTTTTATTTCCCATCCACATCGCCCTCACGGGCAATGTGGGATAAACCCCACAAAATTCCTTGCTAGCTCAAGGAATCGAAGGTAAAGGGAAGATCCTTCTCTTCCCTTCTCGTTGAGCCTCCTAGATCGAATGGCTAGATAGTCAGTCAAAAATTCTAGGGGTTGTGGGGTCTAGGGATCAACTCCCAGCGAGAGTTGAAAAGGTGATTTTTTGCCTTATAATGAAAACCCCAAGGTACGTACATTTTTTTTTTAATTTGTTTTTTTTTTAATTTTTCATGAAAATTTTTCATATTTTTTTAATGATTTAAATATAAATTTTTGTTTTAAATCAATTTTATTTATTAAACTTGATTTATTTTAACAAATATTTTATTTTTATTATTAAGTAAAATGTTTTGATTAATTTTTATTTAAAATTTAGCAAATTAAAATAAAGTATAAAGGACCTATTTTTGCAATTTTCAAAACAAATTGAGCTTTTGTTTTCTCAAAAAAATGGATATAAGACATAGAAGAGCACCTTTTTAGGCAAAATTAGGGAACCTAAAACCTTTCAAACCTTGTTAATTTTGCACAATCAAAGGGGGACAAAATCAAGCAATTTGATTTTTTCAAGCAAAATTGGAACAGAAGGTGACATAAATTTTGCAACATCAAAAGACAATAGTGCATTTGTTTTCTCTCAAGGAGGGATATAACACAAAAAGTTTGCACTTCTTTTGCAAAATTAGGAGACCTAAATTCTTCTCAAAAGCCTTGTTTATTTAGCAAACAATAAAGAATCAAACTTGAATTCTTTTTGCCAAATTCTAACACAAGGAGACACTGAACTTTGCAAAAAATCAAAGTTGAAATTGTGCATTTGTTTTATCCACGGGGGGATATAATACATAAAATTGTACATTCTATTTTTTTGCAAAATTTAGAAGAAATTGTATTTCCTTGCATCCACTAAAACCAAGTCATGTTTCGACTGGTTTTGGAAGCCTTTCAAACACGGGTCGTGTGTCGAATTGACTTGAAATGAGTGCTATTTTTTCAATTTTTAAAAACAAAGGGGGGAAGACAAGAAATTGTATTTCTTTTGCAAAATTGTAACACAAAAGTGAGGAGCAATTAAAACAAAATCAAAACTTGTTAATTTTGCAAAAACAAAATGAAAGACAATTGTTTTATGCCACATTCTTTACAAAATTTTAAAACAAGAGGAGACATAAAATATCAAATTTTTGCACAACACAAATTCAAATTTTGTTGCAAAAATCAAAGGTGCATTTTCGGTTTTACTCGACACCTTTATTGGAAAATTAGGTGCATTTTTGGTTGCATCCGAAACCTATGTGATAAGAAGTTTGTGGGCATTATTGTTTGATTATTACATTATTTTTTGCAATTATAAGTCATAAAATCAAGAACACTCAAAACCCCAAAATTTCACAATAATTTGTGTAAATCATTGTATAGGTTTAAAGCCAGTTTTTCTTGATATTCTCTCCTAAATAAAAACCCCTAATTCACTCTTATTTGTTTGGCTCAATTTACTTGTTGAGTGGTATTTTCACCCAATTGTGAAAGTACACTCTCCCTTAGGATTTGGGTTCCAAATCCCCTCTTGCAAAGAAGTTAAACAAACAACTTCTCCAAGGTCTCCGCTATATTAGCATTTGCATATGTGTATTAGTAATCTCAAATAAAGATATTCAATTTAAATGCTTGGAACACCTTAGTGATTGCAAGTAACTCGAAACAAGGGGCAATGTTGGTTTATTTTACCATGAAACTTTAGTGATTGTTCACGAACCAAAATAAAGCAAATGTGAGTTGGCCCTCATATGACCATGATGTAGTGCCATAATTCCTTTTATCTTGAGGGTTTTAAAATAGATTTTATCTTGTTTATTAAGTCCAAATATGGCTTCTTATCATGAAGATGAAGATAGCTTTCAATATGATAGATAAACTATCCCTCTTTGGTGAAATTGGTTTTCACAAAGAAGCAATAATTTATGGCCTTAAAGTAAGGGCTTTAAATGTCACCTTAACTTATCCCTCTTAAATGAAATCAAATTTTCATCAAGATGAAAAATTAAGTGCTTTGAAGAAAAGACCTTCAATGTAATACTCAAATTACCCCTCTTTCGTAAAATTAGAATTTTTATGAAGAGGGTAATTTTAGGCTCAAAATGGAAATTTGTGAAAATGCCATAAAACATAACTCCTTCAATGAAATTGGAATTTTCATGAAGGGAATGTCATCATAGGCTCATGAGCGTAAAACAAAACTGAAAAAATGAAATTTGACCTTAAAATAGAAATTTTCTATTTTCGGATTTTTTAAAATCTGCAGTAAAACAGCAACTTCGATGAATTTTAAAAATACTAAACAACTTTGAAAATAAAATTTCAAAGTGCGTATTGGAATTCTGAAGTATAACCTACGCAATGGTGAAATTATTTTTGGATTTTGAATTTTTTTTAATGTTTATTTTAATGCCTGAAAATTAAAAAAAAATTAAAATTTCTAGAAAAATAAAATGCAGAAAAATGAAAATGAAATGCAAAAAATGGAACACAAGATACATTCAGTTTGATGCTATCCTATTCCGAAAAAACCGAAGATGTGAGGTTTCCATGCATGCAACCTAACCTATTGGACATGCAAAACAAGCACAATCCCCATAGACTAAATGTTGGTTCCTAGGGTTTAAAATAAATTTCAGGTTCAAGCATTCATATGAAGCAACCAAACAAACTTGCATTAAATCCATCTACAAACTCGAAATCTGAAAAAAACAAAAAAAATAGACATTAAATCCATAGCATGCAAAGAGAATCTCCTTCTTTCTTGCCCACAAGATGCAAATTTTTGAAAACTTTTGCATTAAAAATGTGTCATTTTACAATAGCAAAATTTTTGGTTTTCCCAAACCAGTCCATGGAAGAAAAACAGCCCCAAACAAGTCCATAATAGCCCTCTTGCCTTCAAATATGTAACTTTTCTTGCAATAGTTTCCAATCCTTTCTTCCCTCTTTCTATGGTGTATTTGAACTCCACTCTTAAACTCTTCATTGCCTGTGCTTCCGTTTCATTTACAATGGGAGGTTATTCGTTTCTTTTTCCAAGAAACTGTTTTGTTTTCCAACGCAGCTTTGCATGCAACCCTTCGTTATCTTATTTTCAACGTTTCCATAACACATCCTTCCGTAATGCATTTGACCCAACAAATAAAACAAAATGGGCATAACGTATCCTTTGATAAGGCATCCACTTCACTACGTTTTGTTATTTTTATTTTTTGAATAACTTCCTTTATCTTTTAATGAATCGTGCATGGAAGCCTTGGCCCTTATAGTCAGTCAAAATGCCCCATGGCCAACGTAGTCACCGTGGATTACAAAATTAATAATAATCATCGTATGCTATCCCTTGCATCTCCGTTCACTTCGGCGCCCGGTCGTCCATTTCACTTCTCGCCAATGCGCGTCCACGTCCATCGTCGTAGACATCATTGTCATGGTCTACCATTTCATCAGCAAATTGTGCCCGTTGATTACCGGTGCAGCCCTTCTACCATCTATTTCCATGTGGTGCTCGTAATGTATGCATGCTTCCATAGCACCAATCTATATCTTTGTCCACGACATCTTTTGCCTTAACTCGTCCATACCGTCAAGCCCACGCGGCCAACCAGATAAACCCCGATTTGAGTCGATTTCTCCATAACGTTTGATTTGGTAAGCGTGCCTTTATTTATCCTCGTAATCATTGGCCTTTCATATATGTAAACGGCTCCCCTGGTGGTCCTCCATATGATGTCCTTGCCACATGTATTTCAAATCCCCCACGTCACCGGGTAGCCTCCTCATGATTTGCCAAAGAAGCGGCCATGCCTACTACATTTCTTACTATTCTTAAAGCACATTTGGCCTCGATCGGTTTCTACCATGAAGTTTCCATGATACTCTCAGCTTTAATACCTCGTATTCGGTCTGATGAACTCACCCAATTTGCACTCTGACTCGTCCTGTGTGACCTTATCAATATAACCCTTTGTCTACTGTGATAATATGCATGCATCCCATGCCATCCACTATGTTTCTTGATTATTTTTTATGTAGAAATTTGTGTGGAATTGCATCGCAGTCCATCAGTGTTCAAAAGATCTATGTTTGAAATAACTGCAACCATCCATAATCGTCCACTATCACGGCCATGTCAAATTAAACCTCCATCGAATTTCATCATCGAACAACACTGCTCTTCACTGTGACATGTCAATACCAAATCCTAACGCATCCATCATTATCGAAAATCACGTTCACCTTTTTGACATGTCCTCATTCTATCTTTTCTCAACATCATCGCCTAAGAATCATGAATGTTTGACGTCGATTTGAAACCAATGGACCTCCAATTTTGTTGAATATCATGACGTCTAATCACCCGAATTGGATCCACCAAAGGGAGACTCCCCGTCCATGTGGTCATGTCATAATTTATGGTGTTGCTTCACTGCTTTGTGTTATCTTCATGGGTCGATGTCGCTACTTTTCATTGCTGGCAAATTATTTGCCCAGACTTATCCACAATGGTTTCTATCCAAAACAATTTCGTCCACACCTGTGTTCAATTCCTTCATGGTATGCATTCCAACCAAAATGCACATGTTTATTGTTTGAATATTTGTTGGTTAGTTTGGAGTGTTCATGTCGCACTGTTTGTGCCAGGTCTATTTTGTTGTACCCACCTACATCCAAACTATCGTTGAAAACCACCACATTAATGTTTTCATTGCATACGACAATGCCTAGCTTTACAATCAATTTAAGGGCTTCTTATTCATGTCAAAGCTATGACATCTGGCCATGTCTACAATATCCCACTACATCCGCATGGTCTAGGGCATCCATGTCACATTCACTATGTCTTCTCCACCGAATCTCTTCAGCATGTTACCGCCATCTCATCACCGTAATCTGCCACGTGTGCTAGCATTGTGAGATCACTGCTCATCCTCGACATCCGACTCAAAATGGCTCCCTTTGTATCGTTGTTGACATGCTCACCCTAGGTAACATTTGCATCATTGGTCAATTTGGACCATCCGAGCCTGCGTCGTGACCTTGGAGCTTCATTCTTTTAATGAAACTTATGCCAATCCTGCACCATCAAACTCACATATTAAAACTTATAACCCAAAAGCTATCATTTAAATATAATAGCATAAGTCTCGCGGGATAACATGAGGCTCATATGGCTTTATTTAGGTGGTATATCATTATTTATTACTTATAATATATATTATTATATATGGGATATATAATAATATATAAAATAATAATAATAATGTCTTATATATAGAACACAAGCTCATTATACATGAATGATAAAAATAAGAAATTTAACCATCACAATGCTAACAACAAAATATTAGCAATAACGTTGCTAACACAACATTGACGATAAAAATCGTCGACAACAAAATGACATTAAAAAAAATAGTCGACAAGAAATTGACAACAATTTGACGATAAAAAAAAAATCATCGACAAGAAAAAGGTCATCGACAATAAAATATCGTCAACAAGAAAAAGTCGTCGACAATAAAATGTTGTCGACAAGAAAATATTATTGACAAAAACTAATGATAAATGCAAATTCAAAAAACAAACCAAGCATTAGACACTCGAAACCAACATGCAAACACCCAAATACAAAAAATAAAAAGGTGGGTCCCCAATTTTGGGGTACGTTGTGGAGTAGACACAACATTA
>JAQPPZ010008112.1:0-13699 GCA_028583015.1 Wollemia nobilis
TGAAAGCACGAGATTCCGGGCGAAGGAAACACTAATTGCGATGCATTCAAAATCAAATACGCTTAAGTCCTAGAAATGTAGAATGCATGAAATGAAAGAGACGCATTGAAATGAGATACAAGCAAATGGAGAAAACACAGCCCTTTCATTAAACTCTCTTGATCTCTATTACAAATACGCCTCCTCCCTTTTCAGGGGCTAGGAGCGTTAAAAGAATTTGATTACAATCGAGACTTAAGGTTCCTCTTTCCGCGTGCCCACACTTGAAATGGGCGGGCCAAGATGATGCCGTCGCTGATGTTGATGAGTCCTTGACCTCTGCTGCTCCTCCTGTGAACAAAGAAACAACGAAGATGTCAGTAGCACCTGCTGCAAATAAGAAGTGTTTGTTCTCTAAAATCGCCAAAAGATGCATGTAAATAATTAGCCAAATCGATAGACAAAATGACTCTAAATGACCTAAAAACCTGACAGAGGACAGAAGACATCACCAGAGGGCCACTGCCATTGAAACAGTCGGCCAATCTGCCTTCAACTGGAATTCGTCCCTGGGAAGGATGAATTCTGACTGCTATTCGTCCCTGGGTGGGACGAATTCTTCTGTGTTGGAAAAGCCGACCTACTGCTGCTCCAATGTCGAATCCCGAGACCTCCAAAACACCTGCAAACAGAGGGGTTATGTAATTGGGGCCATTTTGGGATGACCCAGATGGTCGGATTCTCCCAATTTGGCCTCTATCCTCGAGAATTCGATATCGCCACCTGCAAGTTAGTGGGACAACAAAGCGACAAAAGGCATGATAAAATCTGATCAAAATGTTATGAAATTGAAGCTATGAGTTAACCAAACAGAATAACATGAGATGCAACCTAAAACAATAATCTAGAATGCTTTAGAATAAAACTTAGAAAGTGCGGGGTGCCCAAGTGGGCCTCCCACCGTTGGCACTTGATTTTGGCGCCAATCCACTAGGGATGGGCCCAAAACCTCTTAGGATTGGGATGTCTGCAAATTGGTGGTGTAAGGTGGTCAAATGTTGGATTTGGGTTGGATCCACGCTTCCAAAAGCCACCCAATAACCTCCCTTGCAAAAGAGATTAGTGGATGTGAGAAGGTGAATCAAAAGGATGCAAGTGGGTATTCAATCGGACAAGCACTTCATTGCTTGAACTCGCCTCCAATCCTTGCCTATCTTGGGTGAGAAAAGTCCCACCTTTTATAGACCCATGGGGTCTCTTTTGAGAGGGAAGCATAAGCGCCATGTGTTGGTCATAGGTGCCATGTGGCGGTCATGTCTTCCCATGAGGGAGGGGAGTCCTCCATGACTTGGGCTTTCATAACTGCCCTTGTGACAGTCCTCTAACGGCCCATCTGTTCACCCACACACGCGTGCGAGGCAGGAGTCATCAACTGACTGTCCCTGGCTGCCACTTGGCGCCATTCTTCTTTTTGCCCGTTAAACTTGGAATTCGTCCTACCCAGGGACGAATTCAGAATTCGTCCCTGGGTGAGACGGATTCCATTTTGAATTCGTCCCTGGGTGGGACGGATTTGGAGCAAGGTGTCCGAATGTGCCAAATTGCCTCTTGACCTTACAAAATTGCTATGAAAGTGGTTAGGACCACTGTTTGACCTCTCGAGGGCTGCCCCAGGGGCTGTGTTTGTCAAAGCGATCGGTGTTTGCAGTCACATAATCGGATTGGTGCTGTTTTGGTGTCTACAGATGCCCCTTTTTGGGATGCGTCTGTGCATAGCGCGAGTGCTCGAGCAAAAATAGATAACCAAAGCACTAATGATTAGGGTTTCTTGGTAACCTAACCAACTTTTGATGCCCCAAGCATGGAAAGGGCATGCATTCTTGAATCCTTGCTTCGACGAGCTAAGGAGTTTGATTTCAAGTGTTAACCTATTTTGGTGAGGTGTGACTTGAGCTTGGACATTGATCAGTCATGATTAGGCAAAGGGCGCAACCTTTTATCCTCGGGGGAACCTTGTGTTCATGATTCACGAAATGCCAAGTGTTTGATTGATTTGATTGTTGCTTGTTTACTGCCCCAAGCGGGAGCGTAATTGTCTTTGTCAATGATTCTTTGAATGCATGTCGTTTTCCTTAATTGGGTGTGTGATTGTTGATTGGTGACTAAGTGTGACTACCCCCTCAAGCGACGAATCGATGAGGGAATGACCTTCATGAGAAAAGCGACGAGTCGCTTGACCCAAGATGACTTGTGCAAGGGTGCCTTTAGATGGTTTATCGTTAAGCATGTGCAATTTTTCCAACATTTGGACCTATTTTTGGTGGGTGTTAACCCTTTTGGTGATGCCATAATGGGGTGAAAGTGTCGAAAATCCATCTTCCCATGGAGCGGTCCGGCTAAGGTAGCCTTCTTAGGGAGTAGGAGAGTGACAATTTGAACCCCGACATCGAATTTCTATGCCAAGAGGTTAAGTGCAAGAGCACTTGTGTCCGGCAATGCTTATTGCTTTGTTTTTATGTTGCATTTTTTGTTGTTTTTGTTGTTTTTTTTTTTTTGTGACACCATTTGGGGATTAAATTATCAAAAATCCGTCCTCCCGTGGAGCGGTCCGGCTATGGTAGCCTTCTTCGGGAGTAGGATAGTGACAATTTAAACCTCGACATCAATTTTCTATGCCAAGAGGTTAAGTGCAAGAGCACTTGTGTCTGGCAATGTTTATTGTTGTTTGTTGTTTTGATTTTCTTATTGTTTTTGAGTGGGCTTTGACCCATTTGTGATGTCATTTGGGGGTGAAATTGTCAAAAATCCGTCTTCCCGTGGAGCGGTCTAGCTATGGTAGCCTTCTTAGAGAGTAGGATAGTGACAATGTAAACCCCAACATCAATTTTTCTATGCCAAGAGGTTAAGTGCAAGAGCACTTGTGTCTGGCAATGTTTATTGTTTTTTTTTTTGTGTTGATTTTTTGTTTTTGTGTTTTTTTTGTGACGCCATTTGGGATAAAATTGTCAAAATCCTCTCCCATGGAGCGGTCCGCTATGGTAGCCTTCTTAGAGAGTAGGATAGTGACAATGTAAACCCCGACATCAATTTTTCTATGCCAAGAGGTTAAGTGCAAGAGCACTTGTGTCTGGCAATGTTTATTGCTTTTGGTTTTGTGTTGCATTTTTTTGTTGTTTTGTTGTTTTGATTTTCTTTGATCTTATGCATGATGGTTGATGAATATGGATGTATGCATGTTGATTTATTTTGATGGATGCATATGCTATGATGAATGCAAATGTTTTTTATTTATATGTGATATGCAGAGATGAAATGGATGAATGGGATTTGTGATGTTTGGCTATGGCACCATAGACTGTTTAGAACTCTGTTATTTTGTTTTTAGGCGATTGTTGTGATGCATGACTTTGTATGTATACATGTGGTTTTTCTTTTTTTGTATTTTTTGATGGTATTGTAAGGATGAAAAGTAGCACAGTTGGTTTAGAAATGTAGCTAAGGTTTTCTGAGACTCAGACGGTTTTAACTCACTAGCCACGACTGTACTTTATCTTACAAGACTTTTGAACAAGGTATGAATCGGACTTGTTTTTGACCAAGCTATTTCACATCCCTGTGTGTGCAATTGAGTTCATTTATGTGGTATTTGTCAGGATACCGCCAGTGCCAGATGGGCTTTCAACCGAACCTGTACTGAGGATCACCTAATTAGCTCCACTAACTCCTTTGTTGTATTTAGTTAGATTAATCTACGGTGTTATCCAGGATGCCATAAGCTAGCTCATCCACATGCAAACATTGATCTATACGCAAGTTAATGTGACAGATATATCATCATGCGAGAGGTTTACCGCCAGTTACTGATAGGCTATCAACCAAACCGGTACCGAGGCTTGCCTCATGACCTATTAGAATGTTGAGAGTTCCAGGGATTCAAGTTCAACTCCCTTCTTTTCTTCAATTGTATTGGGATACTTGCTCGTTTGTAGTGATAAGATCACTGTTTATTTTGATTTGTTTTTCTTTTGAGCAAGGGATTGGGGATATGGAGTGATGAAAATCACTATCGTTTGTGCCGTTTGATGTGTGCACTGTAGGATGTCAAATATTTGATTTTTGACATTTTGCAAATTTTTGATGTTTTGCAACTATTGAGAACTAGGGATTCTTAGGGAATTGGGTAGGGAGGATGCTTGTCCTTTTGCCAACTCTCAGCATTCTTGGGGTCATTCGCACAGGGGGATGAGCAAGATAACCGTTTCGCTTTTGGTGACCTGGATTACTGTGCAGGTTTCATCTTTCGTTCACACAACTTAGGAATTGTTTTATGTGTTTTTATGTGTGTTGGGATGTTACGTAACAAGGTGTATTTCAAGTTTAACTCTACCTTCGTAAAATCTGTCTGACTTGATACATTACATGGCTAAAGAGGAAAATGATGACTGAATCACGAAAACTTTTAATACATTAAAAGACCACTGACTCTAGTGTGGTAAAAAGCAATGCATGGTGTTTTTGTTGTTTTTGTAAAATGGAACAGTGTGGAACAAGATGGACTAGCAGAGCAATTACAGCCTATGGTGCCTTTGACCTATACGACCACAAATATGCAATGTATGGATGCAATGCTTAATGCAGCTACATATTTTTGTATTTTTGATGGATTGATTTTTGTGAATATGAAGATGAGGTGCGAGAAGAGCTCTCTATTGATGAATTTGAGTATGCCTAGAAATGAGATGCAAATTTTTGTTGTTTTTGATTATTTTTTGTTTTTGACCAAGTGATTGTGGACATCCTTGGAGCATTTTGGTGACCAAGTGATTGCGATAATCCTTGGAGCTTTTGGGTGACCAAGTGATTGCGATAATCCTTGGAGCTTTTTGGGTGACCAAGTGATTGCGATAATCCTTGGAGCTTTTTGGGGTGACCAAGTGATTGCGATAATCCTTGGAGCTTTTGGGTGACCAAGTGATTGCGATAATCCTTGGAGCTTTTTGGGTGACCAAGTGATTGCGATAATCCTTGGAGCTTTTTGGGTGACCAAGTGATTGCGATAATCCTTGGAGCTTTTGGGTGACCAAGTGATTGCGATAATCCTTGGAGCTTTTGGGGTGACCAAGTGATTGCGATAATCCTTGGAGCTTTTGGGGTGACCAAGTGATTGCGATAATCCTTGGAGCTTTTGGGGTGACCAAGTGATTGCGATAATCCTTGGAGCTTTTTTGGGGTGACCAAGTGATTGCGATAATCCTTGGAGCATTTTTGGTTTGGATTATGGTTCTTCAAGGGATAGAGGTACCCCCAGCTTGATGGTCTTTGCGCTCCGGATCTGGCTCTGGAGGTACGGGCATGAACGGATCGGCCCTATGTGTTGATAGGAAGACGGGGTCTTCCCTTGGTACTGATGTCATGATGGGATCTCGGGGTGGATGGTGCTCATCGTGGATTTGGAGCCATGGATCCAATACTTGGTCCCACCTTGCAGGGTCTACCCACCATTCATGCCCTAGTAGTATGCCCATTTGTCCCATTAGATCTTCATGAGTTAAAGGGCGGTGATGCCGTCGCGCATGTCTGAGATAGTCCATCTCAGTCTCATCTTCTGAATCACTTTCGGAGACCCAAAAATGTTCATTCTCTTCAGCAACTATTGCTTGCGACGTTGAGGGCTCTCCTTGTTCCAGCAAGTTAATCTGGTCCCATTGTGGTTGTTCCACTCTTGGTGGAGGGACCTGATTCTCTTGACACTGTGTTGGTTCAACTGGAACCTCTAAGGGGAATAGCTTCAAAAAGATGTCTGGAAGCCGTTGATGTTCTCTTTGAGGATTAATCTCCGAACTCTCGCCTCTCTCTAGCAAAGGAGAGGGATTACTACTATTGCCAAGGGTGTTTGTTGACCATGGGAGGTAATCTCCCAATGTATATTCTGTATTCGGGTTGGCATAAAGATCTGGTGCCAATCCCCCCTTGTTGCCTATTTCTAGGCCTTGCATATTTTTGACCAAGATGTCTAAGGGTAGGGGGTGGTTGAACCCTACTCCTGACTTATCATATGGCATCTGATATCTTGGTTGGCAAAGGACCCGCATCCCTTGCTCATATCTGCCTAGCCCGTATCCATGCCAATTGCATTGGCCGAGATATTTTAGGGCAAAGTCTGGGTTTGACAGATAGTTGATGTTTTCAACAAAAGGCTCTTCGTCTGCTTCCTTTTGTTTGCATGGTTCAAGACCATGATCAAGGCCCCCATACACAAAATTTGTCTGGTTTGGTGGGTAGCCTAGAGGAACAACTGTCCCTATGGGAAGGCGAGGTCTTCCCATGTCTTGTACTGACTCCAATGCGGGGGTTGCCACAACATTTTGCACTAAATACTCCCCCAGGCCCGTATTGGCCATTTCAACGGTGATTGTTGATGATTGGGTGGGAGGAAACGGGAGTCCTTCCTGAGTCCATTCCATGTTCAGCATTTTAGGAGTCTCTGCTTCGCTTGTGTGAGGTGTTTCTTCTGTTGATACCGTTGAAATTGTGGGCAACCCCTCTTCTAGGGGCTTAGCCTCTTCCATGATCTGTTTTCCCTTGTCCTTCTGTTTGGCCATGGCAAGTGGCGTTGATAATGAAGGAGCAGATGATGAAGGCTCACCTGGCTGGGATTTTGTTGTTTTGGTCACCAGTGGTGCCTACGGTATTGGACCCTGTTTAGATGGATTTAACTGGAAATCCAAATGCGTTGAAGGGAGGGTCGATTGAGGCATGAATTGTACCGCATTGCAATACTTGAAGGGCTCTAAGTCCATTGGGACTACATGTATTTCTCCTTCAAAAGCATACTTTAAGCACTGGTGAGCGATCGAAGGGACACACTTCATGTCCCTGATCCAAGGCCGCCCTAGCAATATATTATAAGCCATCTCGCCTTCCAACACATGGCACAATGTAGGTATTGTCTTTTGTCCTACCTGGACAGGCAGAACAACTGTGCCGACTGTCGAGCATATTGCATCGTTGAAAGCTCGCAGTGTGTACGTGGAGGCTGTGATGTGAGAGGCTGGCAGCTTCAAATGTTTTAAGGCTGCAGTGGTAATGATGTTACTGGACGAGCCAGTATCTACCAACACTCTCTTGTACGGGATCCCGTTGACCCGCGCGATAACGTGCAGGGGTGGATCTGCCATGTCATTCGATATTGTTTTGACTTCATCTTCTCTGAAGGTGATGACCGGCTCCGTACATCGTTTCACATGTCCCACGAAGTTGTTGAAAGAATTTGCTTCATGAGGCTGTAATTCGATGGCTTTTAAAATGTCCATAAGAGCTTCCCTATGGGGTGTCGACTGTTGAATAAGCTCGTAAATGGACAGCCTAGCCGATGTGGTCCGCAAACTCTGCGTGAGTTTGGTCCGTATCGTGACCTCGGGTCTAGGCGGAGGCAACTCGCGTTGGGCGTTGTTGAGGCTGCGATGTTGTCGGAACTTCCCTCGTAGCTACCTCGGGGGCAACTGCTGGGTACTTTTTGTTCCTTGTCACTATACTAATCATTCCCACAAATCCTTGCATGGGAAGATTCTGTCGCACCTCGTTAATCCGGAGAGGTTTTGCCTGTGCTTCGTGGGCAGGCAAAGGGTCCTTGAATACCCCCATTTGTTGATTATTTGGCGCTATGGGGTTGTCCACGGCCAATGTTCTATTGTCGATCAAATCTTGGATTAATTCTTTGAATTTCCAGCATCCATTCAAGTCGTGTCCTCTGCGCCTATGGAATCTACAATACAATTCCTCTCTGTATCCCCTAGGCTTAGGAGCGTTAGGGTCTATAGTTTGGATTTCCGGCAGAGTGACTAAATTTGCCGTCGACAAGCGGTCAAATAGGGAGTCCCTGGACTCCGTGTAAGGGGTGAATTGTCGCCTAGGGCGACGCTGCTGATTCTGCTCCTGTCTTCTATTATCTCTTTCATAACCAGGAGGCACTATGGTAATTAGCCTTTTGGGGCTGCATTTCTTGCACAGGCACGGGAACATTTATCGCAACTTGGTTAACCGTAGCGTGTTGTGATTGCGTTGTCCCGGTTTTAGTGGTTTTATTCCACTCTTTCTTTTTAGGCTTGGCGATTGCGCCTTCGCCTATTTTGATCTCTTCTATAACTCTGGCTTGCGCCAAAGCTTCTTCTAAGTTGGCGTATTGCTTGCAGCTGCAATAGCCCAGAGATCGATTTCAAGCAACTTTTTGCGAACATCTGTGTGAGATCGGACATAGGGGGACGATAAGGTAACTTAGAAAGCAAAGCTCTCCATCGATTCCCGTATGCTGCCATTGTTTCTTCCTCAAATTGCCTGAGGCTAGCCAGATCACTCAGTGATGCCTTCTTCCTTGTGTTGAAGGCAAAGCGTTCAAGAAACGCATCTACTAATTGATCTAGGTTGCTTATGTTGTGTTTGGGTAATTGTGTGAACCAATCCGAGGCAGGGCCTACGAATGTGGTTATGAATGTTCTAAGCAACAATGCGTCATTATCTTGGATGCCGAAGCATTGGCTTAGAAATCTTGTAACATGTTCTTGTGCGTCCTCTTCACCTTTAAAGACTGCCAATTGAGGCAACTTGAAGTGTTCGGGGTAAAGAGGTGTAGGCACTGAGGGATGCACCGGATGACTACGGAGTTGACGTAATGTGGGTTTTTGATGCCCAGAAGCTTTTGTCTCCATAGACTCCAAACGCTCTAATAGCGCTTTGTATGCATCGAAAGATTTTATTTCTTCCTCTTTTGTTTGCTCCCGTTGTAAGTTATGGTAGACTGGAGGCCTATGGAGGGGTGGCCGAATGGCAGCCCTCCCGCCTTGATGGGGAGTTTCAGCATATTCTATTTCTGGTTCGTACTCCTCATAAAATTCTTGAGGAGTCTCTCGGGCGAGACCTATGACCCTGATTGAATCCCTGCTGAGGGTACCCATCATTGTTTCGGGGAGTGGCCTCCCTCTCGGGTCTATAAGGTCTCGGAGGCAAAGCTTGACGAGGTCGTGGAGACCTGTCCTGCACCAACGGATTATGCCTCTCATATTGTTCGGCTCTTTGGGTGCGAGGGGTTGGCCCCCTCTCAGGTAGTTCATAGCGTAACTCATCCGCTTCGCGTTGCATGCGCTCTCTATCCAAGCGGTGTCGATACTCTATCTCCTGATGACTTTGTTTAAGCCGCATGATTTGGGCTTGATGGGTGGCATGTCTGGCGACTATCGGGTCAATTTGGTCTACCCTATTTTTCTCAGGAGGTTCGAATGTTTCTCCTATGTGTTTGCCTCGATCTTGATGATCTAAAATTTCAATGGGTCGCTTCCCTCCGTCGAGGTAGGCGACATTTACTCGAGGCTCTGGCCTCGATGTATGATCATGATACCCAGCGAGTGCGGAAACGCAAGGTTCCCGCATTGTATGTTGTTGTCCTCGAGGAATGCGATGGCCTTCCTCGTACTCCCTTTCATGGGTTTGAAAGGGGCGGGCGAAGTTAGCTCGCCCTGTGTAAGGAGCCCTGCACTCCGGATTTTGTCTCTCTGTCTCGATGGGAGGTAAAGAAGGGACGCCATATCCACGTTGTCCCTCCAAATGGACGAGTGTGCCTCTCTAGCGCTTCATCACGCGGTGGCCACTCATGTCTAACCTCGGAAGGTGATTCTCCTATTTACCCCTCATGCAAGGTCTACATGTAAAGCGTCTTCCCGAAAGGGGCTGCTTTGAATGGGGCCCTATAGTCCCCACCGAGGATTCTGACATGGATTCTTTTGTAGGCTAGACCGATAAGGTGGTATGACCAAGTCCTTGGGATTGTAATGGAGATGACTCGTGCCTCCTTGGACATTCCCCATAGCCTCCGCCCGTGATTGGGCTTGGCTACGGGTGAGCACCATGACGATGTCTCTCTAAAAACCCTAAAAATTGAAATGAGTCATATGGGGCCCAAAATTGGTGTGTGCATCCCTCTTATAGTAGATAAGACAAAAATGAAGTTTCAAGTCCTAACTCTAAATACATTAGGAGATATTGACATCCGAACAGCTCAAAAAGTGTAAAAAATTGGGCACGCAATTTTAGAACCTAATTTCGGGGCACTAGATGATGGAATTTGGCCCCAAAAACTGACTTTTTGGGCAAATAGGATTCTAGGGAATCATATTTGTTTAAAATTATCCCAACTAACTCCCTGTAAAATTTCAAGTCAATCGGAGCTACGGTTGAGAAGTTATGGCCCCGACAAGATGCACTAAAATTTAGGGAAAAAAATAAGATTTCCCATATTTTGTTGGATGCTCCCGCATCACTTATGGGCACATTTGGGGTGCTTTTGGGTTGACCAAAGGGTTCATGGACACCTTTGGGGCATTTTGGAGTGACCAAGCGATTACGGGAATCCTTGGAGCTTTTGGAGAAAATGACAAAATGCGTAGATTTTTATCTTTTGTTTATGATGATTTTTCTTTTTGTTTACACTAAGCAGAAATGAACACACACATACACAAACAGTGATTATCTCTTTTAAGGATTAATGGTGTGTCCTAAACTGGTTTAGTGCATTTTGATGTTTTGTTTTGTTTTTGAATGTTTTTGAAGAACGTTTAAATGCATAATGAAGGCTCATATAACTCCCAAAATGGTCGCCCCTTCAATATACCAACCAGGCCGATATACCAACCTCTCTATATACCCGCCCTTACGAGAGGGAGACTATAGGTACGTGAGAGCAGAAGGTACGTGGTACGTAGGTGGTACGGAAGGGGGATTGTCCTGTTAATGGCACCTACCATAGAAGACTTATCCTCGCGCGCATGGGAATCACCCCAGTGACACTCGGTCAGCTTTCGTCAGGATTTACGCCTAACAACGGTGACAATCGGGGAAATGGATGCAAAGCTAAGCCAAGGTGGTGATGAACCCACCGTTGGTCTTGCTCAAGGGCTGGGGTCTTACGACCAGCTCCTTGGTTTAAAGTTATTGCGTGAAGTGTGTGGGATTCATTTTATTTAGCGAAAATGAAACAAGCATAAATGACTTTCCCTAAGCAATGCAGGATAAAATGAAAACAATCAAAGAAACAGAAATAGAAACAGAAAAATTTAACAGAGATTATAAAAATCCCTACCTCTTCTCTGCCTGGACCGGTTGCTTCTGAATTTTTGCTCTGAAAATCCACAGGCAAGAATTCGTCCCTACGTGAGACGAATTTCAGAACAGAATTCGTCCCTCGCAGAGACGAATTTGAATTCGTCTCAGGGTCAGACGAATTACAGTAAAGAATTCATCACAGTCAGAGACGAATAACAGTCTGCAACAAAAAAATGTACCTGTCAAGCACAAAACACAAAAATTTAATCAGTTTTTGTGATCTTAAAAACCAGGGAACAGGGTCCCACCGTGATCGCCACTGAAAGCACGAGATTTCGGGCGAAGGAAACACTAATTGCGATGCATTCAAAATCAAATACGCTTAAGTCCTAGAAATGTAGAATGCATGAAATGAAAGAGACGCATTGAAATGAGATACAAGCAAATGGAGAAAACACAGCCCTTTCATTAAACTCTCTTGATCTCTGTTACAAATACGCCTCCTCCCTTTTCGGGGGCTAGGAGCGTTAAAAGAATTTGATTACAATCGAGACTTAAGGTTCCTCTTTCCGCGTGCCCACACTTGAAATGGGCGGGCCAAGATGATGCCGTCGCTGATGTTGATGAGTCCTTAACCTCTGCTGCTCCTCCTGTGAACAAAGAAACAACGAAGATGTCAGTAGCACCTGTTGCAAATAGTAAGTGTTTGTTCTCTAAAATCGCCAAAAGATGCATGTAAATAATTAGCCAAATCGATAGACAAAATGACTCTAAATGACCTAAAAACCTGACAGAGGACAGAAGACATCACCAGAGGGCCATTGCCATTGAAACAGTCGGCCAATCTGCCTTCAACTGGAATTCGTCCCTGGGCAGGATGAATTTTGACTGCTATTCGTCCCTGGGTGGGACGAATTCTTCTGTGTTGGAAAAGCCGACCTGATGCTGCTCCAATGTCGAATCCCGAGACCTCCAAAACACCTACAAACAGAGGGGTTATGTAATTGGGGCCATTTTGGGATGACCCAGATGGTCGGATTCTCCCAATTTGGCCTCTATCCTCGGGAATTCGATATCGCCACCTGCAAGTTAGTAGGACAACAAAGCGACAAAAGGCATGATAAAATCTGATCAAAATGTTATGAAATTGAAGCTATGAGTTAACCAAACAGAATAACATGAGATGCAACCTGAAACAATAATCTAGAATGCTTTTAGAATAAAACTTAGAAAGTGTGGGGGTGCCCAAGTGGGCCTCCCACCGTTGGCACTTGATTTTGGAGCCAATCCACTAGGGATGGGCCCAAAACCTCTTAGGATTGGGATGTCTGCAAATTGGTGGTGTAAGGTGGTCAAATGTTGGATTTGGGTTGGATCCACGCTTCCAAAAGCCACCCAATAACCTCCCTTGCAAAAGAGATTAGTGGATGTGAGAAGGTGAATCAAAAGGATGCAAGTGGGTATTCAATCGGACAGCACTTCGTTGCTTGAAATCGCCTCCAATCCTTCCTTCTTGGGTGAGAAAAGTCCCACCTTTTATAGACCCATGGGGTCTCTTTTGAGAGGGAAGCATAAGCGCCATGTGTTGGTCATAGGTGCCATGTGGCGGTCATGTCTTCCCATGAGGGAGGGGAGTCCTCCATGACTTGGGCTTTCATAATTGCCCTTGTGACAGTCCTCTAATGGCCTATCTGTCCACCCACACACGCGTGCGAGGCAGGAGTCATCAACTGATCGTCTCTGGCTGCCACTTGGCGCCATTCTTCTTTTTGCCCGTTAAACTTGGAATTCGTCCCTGGGTGAGATGATTTCAGAATTCGTCCCTGGGTGAGACGGATTCCAGTTTGAATTCGTCCCTGGGTGAGACGAATTTGGAGCAAAGTGTCCAAATGTGCCAAATTGCCTCTTGACCTTACAAAATTGCTATGAAAGTGGTTAGGACCACTGTTTGACCTCTGAGGGCTGCCCTGGGGGCTGTGTTTGTCAAAGCGATCAGTGTTTGCAGTCACATAATCGGATTGGTGCTGTTTTGGTGTCTACACTTTGTCCCCATAATATCACCTTATGAAGGCAACTCTTGTAATCATTGTTTATTTCTCTCCTTACATATCTAGGAGATGCATCCTTTCCTATTCCACACATAAAACAAACCTTTCATACCTTTTGGATTCTCATATTGCCACTTGTATAATTAACTCTTGGCTCTCTATTTGCATACTTTATTCTATGATAATTTGTAGACTCCTAAATTTACACACTTACACACATAGTTACATGATACTTGTGCACATCCTACACATAGATACATAAATGAAGGGGAAATATAAATCATATTCCTAAACTATTAACTCAAATATTATCCTAATATTTACATATTTAAAATTGTATCATAAGATACCATGGGGGTACATTAGCATATACCAAATAATGTAATATTATCCAACACCCCCCTATATTACATTATTTGGTTATTGAAAACTTTAGTCTTCAATCTATATACTTTAGTCCTTCATCTTGATTTTATTTGTTTTCAGTATTTGCTTCACATGTTTTTTTCTTATTTCCTTTGTGCTTTTATTTATTCTTCTTTTTTGACTTTCTTATCTTCATATTCATTTGTGGTATGGCA